>JAVYIG010014237.1:0-15000 GCA_035222895.1 Strongylocentrotus droebachiensis
CGGGGAATTAAACAGTAGTGTATTGATTTGATGTCAGGAACAATGCATGTGACACCACGTCCCCTTTGTTATTCGACCCCCCCCCCCCCCCCTCATTAACCTCTCTATTAAACTGTCTAATAAACTAGCATTTCACGCTATGGCTACGTTGCTTTTATACATGATTCGCTATATTAGTGATTGTGATAGATTTCGAGCAAAAGAATCAAAAATAGATAATGACGAAAAAATATGAAACAGGGAAACAAGAACAACAACATTATATTGCTTGTTTATAGTTTAAGTTGACATATTTGCAAGGGAATCAGGAAGATGGGTAACATATTTACTACTTCAGAAATAATCAATATAAAAATGAAACAATAGGAGTGATCGAGAGGGAAGAAAAGCTAGAGAGAGGAAAAGAGGGAGGAAAGAGATGAATTAACCCGAACATTAATACACTGGGAAACCACTAAACACAAATTCCTTTCTGTAATACTTTATAAACTCTTAAACACGCAAACGTTGATTTTGAATTCCATTTGATCATTTGTTACCCCAGAAACCAATACAAAATATTTCCCCAAAGATTATAAACATACAACCGACTTAAGACTTAAAGAACGTACAAACTCGAGAGCCATTTACAATATGTAATTATAATTGAGACATGTACAGGAACAGGGTGTATTACACATCCCTTAACATAGTTCTCTTATTTATAGACACAGCTAATTACACACGATATAAAACAATTATCACGTGTTTATTATCACTCATACGTGTTAATTTCGTGTTTGAGTTCTACACAAAGTTACTTAAACAAATGTTTAAAAATTTGAGTGATGTATATAAACACGCTAGTGCTTAACTTTGAGCTGATTTTGAGCTATAAACATGTTATTCGTGTTTATTTAAGTAAACATATAATGTACGATACACCTCATCCAAGTAGATAAGTTTTGAGGGTTTGTGCCTCACTGTAATTAGATATTTTGGTCGGCTCATAATATATAGAGGTAACAATGGGATCTCGTATATTTAATGTTGCCTTTGCCCAACTCCACAGGCCTATACGGGGGTATTAAACAGTAGTGTATTGATTGGATGTCACGAACAATACACGGGACGCCACTTCCCTTTTGTTCTTCGACCCCTCTCCCACTCCCTCTCTTTTAAACTAATAAACTAGTCTTTCAGGCTATTGCTACGTTTCTTTCACAAATTATGCGCTATATTAGTGATTGTGATAGATTTTGAGCAAAAGAATCGAAAATAGATAACAAAAAAGTATTAAAAAGGCGAGAATAAAAATTATATTGCTAGTTCATAATTTAAGTTGACACAAATGCAAGCGAATAAAAGATAAATATCATAGTTAGCGTTCAGAAATAAACGATATGAAATTTAAAAAATAGGAGTAATCGAGAGGGAGAAAAAGAAAGACAAAGGATATAAATTAAGACAAAAGTAAAAGAATAGGATCGTGGGAGGGAATTTTTAGTAAAACAATCAAGTTACATGAAAACATGAGGAACAAACAATAACCAAAGGTTCATCAATTTCTTTCTCCCAGATATATGGAATAAAAAAAATCTAACACATTTACACTAATATAAACAAAACAAGAAACAATAACGCATCAAAACGAAAGGGCAAAATAAACCTCTCAAATTTGTGAGATGTTATTAATTATATCTCTTGTAATTCTTTTCTATAGAAGCTTGATAAAGAATGGCTTTCCCCCTAATAGACTGAGGACAATTCCACAGCTTTGGAACACTTTATGTATTATGGTTCGATAAAGAAAGTATTAAATAAATGTTGGTATCCGAATGTGAGTGGATGTTAGATGGAGTATATAAATGATAGGTGCAACAAAACAATATATCCTGAGAACAATCATTTGAAAACTTGGAAGCCCGGCGCAAATTGCGAAAATACGAGAACATAAAATTTGCTATATAATTGCAACATGCAGGCCTATATCTGAAACTACACCGATTCATTAGTTAGAAAGATATAGAGGCACATTAGCCACCTTTACAATTATGACCATAATAATATATACTTTTTCATCAACATTGTGATTAAACATGTTTATCTAGTTGGCTTTGAAGTAAATGCATCATATTATGTGTGTGAAATTTTCCCTGTCAATAATTTGACAGAAGAGCAATGCTATAGCCCTAGTACATGTATTCCGTCTTTCCATCAAATACTATATTCGTCCATGATCTTCAGTTCAGAGTATAGCGTTAATGGCTTGTATTAAATAGTTTGAAAGCCGACCAAATGCTCCTTTCACTTTTGTCAGTCCCATCGTTTATCCCAGGCCTCCGATCCATTAGCGCGTTGTAATCATAGTGTACGTAATAATAGAGGTATTAATAATTTGGCATCTCGTACATTCAATGTTGGCTTTGCCCCTACTCAACAGTAATTTTGTAGAGGGGTATTAAACAGTAGTGTATTGAATGGATGTCACGAACAATACGCGGGTCCTCGACACCCCCCCCCCCCACCCCCTGCCCCTTTCCCCTCTCTATTGATTCGCCTTTCACGCTATGGCTAAGTTGCGTTCATATATTATGCGCCATATTATGTTAGTGATTGTGATAGATTTTGAGCGAAAGAATACTGACTAAAAAGTATTAAACAGGGAAACAAGAACAAAATTAAATTGCTTGTTTATAGTTTAGGTTATCATATTTACTACTTCAGAAATAATCAATATGAAATTAAACACAGGAGTGCTCGAGAGGGGAGAAAAGCTAGAGAGAGGAAAAGAGAGAGGAAGGAGATGAATTAACCCAAACATTAATACACTGGGAAGCTACTAAACACAAATACTTTTCTGTAACACTTTACAAACACTTAAACACGCAAACGTTGATTTTAAATTCCATTTGATCATTTGTTACCTCAGAAATCAATACAAAATAATGCCCACAAGATTATAAACATACAACCAACTTGAGACGTATAGAACGTACAAACTCGAGAGCCGATCAAAATATGTAACTTTAATTGAAACTTTAAACCCTTAAAACGTAAATACATGTAGTGGAACGGAGTGTATTACACATCCCTAAACATAGTTTTCTCATCTATAAATACTTAAACACGATATATAACAATTATAACGTGTTTATTATCACTCATATGTGTTTTTTTCGGGTTTAAGTTATACACAAACTTTAAAAAATGTTTAAATATTTGAGGTGTATAAACACTCAAATGCTTAACCTTGAGCTGATGATGACCTATACAGATGTTATTCGTATTTATATAAGTGAGCATATAATGTACGATACACCTCATCCAAGTAGTGTTTTGAGGGTTTATGCCTCACCTATGTGTAATGAGATGTTTTGGTCGGCTTATAGCATATAGAGGTAACAATGGGATCGCGATCATTGAACAGTAGTGTATTGATTGGATGTCACGAACAATACAAGGGACGCCACTTCCCTTTTGTTCTTTGACCCCCCTCCCACTCCCTCTCTTTTAAACTAATAAACTAGTCTTTCACGCTATGGCTAAGTTGCGTTCATAAATTATGCGCCATATTATGTTAGTGATTGTGATAGATTTTGAGCGAAAGAATCGAAATTAGATAATGACAAAAAAGTATTTAACAGGGAAACAAGAACAACAACATGAATAGCTTGTTTGTAGTTTAAGTTGACATAAATGCAAGGGAAGGAAGATGGGTATAATATTTACTAGTTCCGAAATAATCAATACGGCACCATCCCCCCCCCCCCTCCCCCTCTCTATTAAAATAATGAAACTCGCCTTTCACGCTATGGCTACGCTGCTTTCATTTATGATGCGCTATATTAGTGATTGTGATAGATTTTGAGCAAAGAATCGAAAAAAGATAATGACGAAAAAGTATTAAACAGGGAAACAAGAACAACAACAAATTATATTGCTTGTTCATAGTTTAGGTTGACATAAATACAAGGGGATTAGGAAGGTGGGTATCATATTTGATTAATAGTTTAGTAATAATCAATATGAAATGAAACAATATGAGTGATCGAGAGGGAAGTAAAGCTAGAGAGAGGAAAAGAGAGAGAGAGAGAGAGAGAGAGGGAGGAAAGATATGAATTAACCAAAGAAATAATACACTGGGAAACCACTTAAACACAATGGCCCGTATTCTGAAGTCTTGTCTAACTTAGCCACGACTAAAGTTAAACAACTGTTTAGTTAGACAAGACTTAAACAGGACTTAGACGCGAGGTCGTGTCTAAGTCCTGTTTAACTAAATTTCGTATTCTGAAGTCGTGTCTAAGTCTCGTCTAACTAAACAACTGTTTAAGTCCTGTCTAAGTGGTGTTTAACTAAACAACTGTTTAAGTTCTGCGCAAGTCTTGTTTAACTTTCAGTCACGACTTCTGCGCATGCCCAGTAGGCGTTAATTCTGACGATAGACCCAATGCGCATGCGTGCGCGCACCGGATAAATAAATTAACGCGCACAGCTAGCTGTGCGCGTGCCTAGCTGTGCGCGTGCTGGTACCATGGTGATGTGATCGTGACGTAATGACTAGACTGCATGCATGTATTGCACTGTGACGTACGTGTACTACACGTACACTGTACACAAACGCACTAATAATATCACTTATCAGTGCCTCTGTGCTCGGAAGAACCAGCAAAGAAACTTCTCCAACAGAATGGTTAGTTTATTATAGATTATGGAATTTCCAAGATGTCACCATTAGATAAGAATAGTTAATATTATCGAGAAAAAAAATCAGGCTACACGAGAAAAAATCCTGCAAAATGTATTTGAAATTTTATAGGATGCACGTACCATCGTTCTCCCCGCAAGTTCGGGGTCAGCAAGTAGAGTGTACCGTAGACGTTGAAAAGCAGCAGAATCGCGCCCTTAAACAGGACTTAAACAACCCCTCGCAGTTGTCTAAAGTTAAACAGGACTTAGACAGGACTTCGTGTTTAACTTTATTTAAACACGACTTCAGAATACGAAAAAAGTTAGACACGACTTCGAGTCTAAAGTTAGACGGGACTTAGACAGGACTTAGACAACTGTTTAGTTAAACAGGAGTTAGACACGACTTCAGAATACGGGCCAATTACTTTTCTGTAACACTTTATAAACACTTAAACACGCAAACGTTGATTTTACATTCTATTTGATCAATTGTTACCCCAGAAATCTATACAAAATAATTCCCCAAAGATTATAAACAAACAACCGACTTAAGACTTATAGAACGTACACACTCAAGAGCTTATCAAAATATGTAATTATAATTGACACAATAAACCCTTAAAATATGTTCTGAGGGTTTGTGCCTATCTATATGTAATTAGATATTTTGGTCGGCTTATAGTTTATAGAGGTAACAATGGGATCGCGGACATTCAATGTTGCCTTTGCCCAACCCCGCCTGCCTATATGGTGAAATTAAACAGTAGTGTATTGATTTGATGTCACGAACAATTCACGGACAACGCTTCCCCTCTATTCATCGACCTACCCGCCCCTCCATTCCTTCTCTTTTTACAAATCAACTAGTCTTTCACGCTCTTGCTACGTTGCGTTCATATACATTATGCGCCATAATGTTAGTGATTGTGATAGATTTCGAGTGAGAGAATCGAAATTAGATACTGACAAAAATGTATTTAACAGGGAAACAAGAACAACAACATTATATTGCGTGTTTATACTTTAAGTTGACATAAATGCAAGGGAAGGAAGATGGTTATCATATTTACTAGCTCAGAAATAATCAAGAATGAAACAAAAGGAGTGATCGAGAGGGAAGAAAGGTTAAGAAAGGAAAAGAGAGAGGACGGAGATGAATTAACCCAAACATTAATACACTGGGAAACCACTAAACACAAACACTTTTCTGTAACACTGTATAAACACTTAAACATGCAAAATTCCATTTGATCATTAGTTACCCCCAAATCCAATACAAAATAATTAGCCCAAGATTATAAACATGCAACCAACCGTACATTTATCGAACGTGCAAATTCGAGAGCCGATCAAAACATACTTTAACGGAAATATAATAACCACGATAAAATGAAACTATTAAAAGAAGAAACCAGAGCGGGAGAGGGGGGAGGGGGGCGGGGGGGGGGGGGGGGGGTCGGTGATAGGAGAGAAAAATAAGAAGTTGTGATTAAGTAAAATGTCACAAACGAAAAGATGATAGGAGAACTGATTGCTCCTCTCTCTCGCTTACTCTCTCAACGCAATTCTCCATTTCTCTTCTCGTACTTTTTTCCGTTCCGCTATTTGTTTTTATTCCAAATTATTCCTTTCGACTTTGAGAAAAATCTTTATACCATTTATAACCTTGATACAAAGAAGGAAAAAACGGAACGAACGGCTGATTTCGAAATGAGAAGAATGTTACTATATAACCTTCGTCAATCTTTCTATCCCCTCTCTCTCTTTATTTCTGCCTCTTTCTCTCTCTCTCTCTCTCTCTGTCTATCCGTCAATGTCGTTTTCCATCTTCATTTTTCATATTGTTTTCTATTCTGCCATTTGCTTGCAAGCCAGCATCATTCCTTCTTTGAGATAAATATTGATAACATATCCCTGATGATCAACAAAAATACCTCATATTTATCATAGGGAACGAAAATAGAGAATGCGCGGCTGATAGTGTCGAAATGAGAAGAATATTACTGTACACAAAATATAGAAAGTAAAAATTTTGATTTTGATTGTAGAGCTCTGTTTCATCAAAATAAAGTGTACGTTGATTATATGCTATCAAGTATACTAGTTTAGTGAATTAATGGCAGGGAATGGCAACTTTAGCCTTGTAAAGACGTCATTTACTTGCCTATTATGGGAACATGGCATACCAGATTCCCGTCTGTGAGTGCGCTCCACGGTTCCCGGAAGGAACGGGTAAAGTTATTTATATTTTAAAAAAAATAGCATGAATACCTTACAAAAACAGAATCAATCTTGAAGAGGGAGACAGGAAAAATGTGAAAAGGACTCAACAAATGAAAAAATAAAAAAATAGGATTCTAGAGCGGAAGATGATAAGGGAAACGTCATAGTTTGTAAGTACAGTATTGGCACATTTTGACAATTATAGTTTGTAAGTATTGACGAAGAATATACAAACAAAAATGACACAGAAATATTTGAAAGTATTTGAGACCTATATAGAGCATGCGAAAAGAGTTGAGTCTCGGCACACCTACAGCTAAGTTGCGTAAGAGGAACAATTAACCTGACCGAGGACAGGCGCGTACACAGGGGGTAGGGGGTTAACCCCTTCCCTAATTTTTTGTTAATGTGTGTTTTGGAGGGAAAAAAAACATCCCTCCCCTCAATTTGTTTTTAATAAAAAAAAAAAAAATTGCCATAAAAGGGTGACCAACAAAAAAATGATTCCCGCCCGCCCCCCCCCCCCCTACTGAACGAAATATCGGTCTGCATAATTTTCCAATTTCCAAGACAAAACATAAATGTGCTCTTACTCCCTCCCCCCCCCCCTACCCCCCCCCCCCCCCCACACCGCTTATTCACCGACTAGCTGAGTTGTTGCGAATTTTTCCTAAAAACTGGACCAAAATAAAAATTAAAAAACATTGTATGGAAATGTATCAGCGAAAGTCACTATGGTACAGACATCGCGGAGCTGTAAATACGCTGCTCTACGAATTTCATGTTGGAGAAAACTTGACATGTTTTATGAAAAAGTACAATTATAATGAATAATATGAAAGTACCAAAACAACAGGAGTAATGGATAATGATAGTAAATACTTTGGAAATACCCTCAAGTCCACTACTTTAGTGAATTAGTGGCAGGGAAAGGCAATTTTAGGCTTGTAAAGACGTCTACCAGGTTTAATACCGGAAAGAACAGGTTTAATATTAACGAGCTAACATGAAAATGGCGTGCCGACTGCGAGCGGAGCGCAATATTAGTATTTTTAAAGACCCATACCCGATGCAGGCGCACTGGGGTAATCTTCAGCGCTAAGCTACGCATGCTCCTTGCGTGTAGCATGCTCAGAGTGTCGTGCGGACGCAAGCGGCATGAGGTAATCAGTTGATCGAGTGAAGCAAACCGGATGCGTGAGGTCTGGAAGATTAGGGGCATGCCTTTGGCGTGCGACCCAAACCCCCGGCGTGCAGCATGCTAAGACATTTTTGACGTGACGCCTTATAATCAACGGCACACAAAAGGGAGTGTTGTCGAGCGCCCTCTTACTATGTTCCTTGCTATAGAAAGATTAGGCTCCGATTAGGCTTTCGAAAAGAAAAGACATGTGACCAGGCACCAACAAAACACGGAAATATCACATATTGAAATTTTAAGCTAGAGCTCATTTAAAAAAAAATTGTAAGCATGGTCAACTTTCAGTTGTAAGCTCTTCCTGAAATGTTATACTTACTTCTATATTGTTTGAAAGTTTTGAAGCTGCGTACACCTAAAAATGGTACTCTGATTGTGTTCTGTAGGCTATGTTTGTTTGATCTTGGATTTGTAATATAGGATTTCCGGCGATATTCGCGAGTTAATCATTAGAATTCATTCACTTTGCATTTAAGTTAGCACAGATCGGCTTTGCCATGCCAATTATCATTAAATTTTCCCTTTTTTGTATTTAAATTAGGAATTTGGTCGAATGGTTTCATCGATCTGTCATTTAATTTTGAAACTGTTTATTAAACTAAAATTCAAGTTAGGAATGTTCGGGGGGAAGAAGATTGATGGCTAAGTACTTGGCTAAATAATGAATCATGCTCAAATTGTGTGATTCTAGTCCCTACCCCAGTTCCAGTATTGTTCCCTTCCTCCATAATGAAATTATGCTGAATTTATGATGATACACAAGACAAATAACTTCCTTTCATGAAAATGTACAAACATGTTGAGACCATCAAGTCCGTATGGTCACCCTAGGGCGAATCCCTATTTTACAGACCGTACGGGTCGCCGTGGGATTATAACGAGGAGTTATAACTGTTTTCATTTTCAGGTTCGTCGTAGCGATTATACACACCATAGCCATGCCGTAGAGTAGTTCCACGGCGACCGTACGTCGGGCGTACGGTAGCCTTGTGTTTGATATAATCCAGGGGGTGAAGTGGTAGCATCAGTCTGGCCGCACTTTCGCCGTATGGTCCCCCTTCGGCTGCCTTGCGGGCACCTTGCGGGCACATGGTGGCTACCTTGCGTCTGCCTTAAATTTTGTCAAAAAGCTATGGCCGCCGCAGGGACGCTCTAAGTTGACCGTGCGTCATTAGGGACTTTAAGATTCGCACGAAGACAATGGGGATTGCTACGATAGACGTCCTTTTAATACACTGCCTTGAATGGACGTCACACGTATCAGTCCACGCAAATCTAAAAGTCCCTATTACTTTAAAGGCCGTACGTCAGTAGCAGACTTTATGTCTCCACAAATTCGAAATACGCCGTGCGGCTACCCTAAATATGTGACCACGACCGTATGTGACCGTGGGAATGCTGCGGCGGTCCTATAATTGCTAATGGCAGTAGAAATTTTAAACCGCACGGCCGCCGCGGCAACGAGAAATATATATTGACCATTAATTTAAGCGCATAAAGTGCACTTGAATGCTACAAATGAATTAGAATGCTAGAAGTACACCTTCGCGAAGTCAGAAAATCGTGTTGCGCCAAATCGAATGACCAAATAGCGAAAGAGGCATAATGTTCATTTATTGTAACGAAACATACATAAATTCTAACGAAAACTTCATAGATTGGAAAACTAGAAAAAGCATTATATACCCGAGATACACATGGCAGCACTAACGGCAATATTGTCTTGGCCTCAGCTTCTCAAGAAAAAATGTTGAGACTATATAGATTGCAAAAAAGAGCACATTTTGGGGTCTAAAATTACCTTTATAGCAATTTTAGGTTTTAAGAGGGCACTAGAAATGTCATAGATAATAATAAGAGCAATAGCCATGCACTTTGAAGGCATTTGCTGTCTGAAAACAGAACTCAACTATCCCTTTAACTCTTCAATCCACTCCCACTGTACTCGATCAAATGCACATTTTCACATCCCATATGCAAGAACTTTAGTTTCTCAAAAGACTATCTACTATGCAGGTCCCAATATATGTAATGCATTGCCACCTAATCTAAAATATGCATGCTCTCAGAAAGTTTTCAAGAGACCATACAAAGAAAGGCTTTTATAATCGTATTCACATTGAGTCACCTGTTGTTTATTGTTTATGTCAATGTTAATAATATCCCTAGTTTGTACATGTTTGTTTTATTTTTATTTTGTATTTTGTATTTATTATGATTCTGATTGGGTCTAATTTCATCCTATGTATTAATTTTACTTATCATCTTGCCTTTCTCTCCTTCAATTTTCCTTCCTCTTCCTCCCTCTCTCTCTCTCTCTCTCTCTCTATCTCCCTCTCTTGTTTCTCTCTGACCCAGCTGTTTATGTATTCTCTCCCTCTTGTTGTTGCACATGCAACAGTATTTTACAAGATTTTACAAGAATTACAAGATCTTTAAATATGATCTCAACTCGATTTATGTTACTTGTGCTGTCAACTACTGATTTTACTATGTCCATCTTTTTATATTTGTCATATATGTATGCGTTTATACGCAATTTTATGTATCTGTTTTATATTGAGTGAATAAATAAATTGAATTGAATTGAATTGCCAAGTACCGACGAAACAACGCAATGTGAGAAAAACCCAAGATTTTGTGTTGCATGGTAAATCCATTCATGAATGAACCTGCATTCAATCAGCAGATGTATGAGATTTATTGTTTTATTACCAACGCTCCTTCTCTCCCCTTTCCTTTTCTTCTCTGCAAGTCACACTCTTTTTTATTTTGATTTTTATTGTTGTATCTAAGTTGAGGGCTGCGGGCACGTCAAGTTACTTTGCTTATTTCTGTAGCCCTCCTGCATCTAATGTATGTTAATTATGCATTCAATATATTTGTTTAATTTCGTTTATTATCTGTATAATATTATATACACTTAAAATATTGTATCAAATCATATTATGTTCATGGAAGTGTATGTTAATCATGCATTCAATATATTTGTTAAATTTCGTTTATTATCTGTATAAGATTATATACACTTAAAATATTGTATCAAACCATATTATGTTCATGGAAATGTATGATGAAAAAAAGAAAAAAGATGCAGAAACCAATAAATCAAATCAAATCAAATCGAATGCAGCTACATGTAGAACAAAATCAAGGAGCGAATCTCCTCCAAGTTCTGTACTCAAATGTTTCCTGTTAGCAATTTCTCTTTCTGATCCTCAACACCTTTAGGTGAGGATTGAACAGCGAATGTCCCTGTCTATATATTGCGTATACAGTCATCTTTTCAGTATTATCGTCAATAAAATGCCATCTTGAACTTTATATTATTCATTTGTCATGAGTCATCTGTATAACACTTGCCTTATTAGCCACGCTACGAGGACCAAACACAAATATCTATATTTAAAGAAAGTTACATTAACAACACTAAGGAGCTATGACGATATCCCCTGGAGTGTTAAACATGTACATACGAGGTAGAAATATTAAATTTAGATACCATCCTGGGATGTAACTTCTAACGGCATCCTGCGCTATACACATGTGTAAAACTAGTATTAGGAATGTGTGTATACGCTACAGTCTATATCGTCTGGGGGGGGGGGGGGCATGTACAGCCGTATTTCTTGGAGATTTAAGTGGCAACTTGGATAGAGGCCAGATGAGCTTGTTCCTATATCTTTTGATACAAGGAGAGCATCACGAGACAATGATGATTAAACATATATATTTCCATGTTTATTTTCTTTTTGCTACTAAAATTGTGGTGGTGGTGGTGATGGTGATGGTGATGATGATAATGGTGGTGGTGATGGTGGCGATGATGACGATGGTGATAGTGGAGATGATGTTGATGATGATGATGATGATGATGGTGGTGGTGATGGTGGCGATGATGACGATGGTGATAGTGGAGATGATGTTGATGATGATGATGATGATGATGATGGTGGTGGTGATGGTGGCGATGATGACGATGGTGATAGTGGAGATGATGTTGATGATGATGATGATAATGATGATGATGCTGGTGCTGGTGGTGGTGGTGGTGGTGCATGGTCACTGACAAGTGGTTATCTCATCAAATCAGCTCTCAATTAAAAAAAGAAAAAGGGGATCATGGGGGCAGTCGCATATCCAGGGGGGGGGGGGGGGAGGGTGCAATTTTTCAAATCCCCCCCCCCCCCACTGAGCGAATTATCGGCCGGCTGTTTCGCCGCTAAATATTTTCTCACGAATTGGGCCCCCTCCCCTGCCGCCGGCTGGATCCGCCCCTGCATGGGGAAAAGAGGTACCGATAAGGCATTGGTTGCTATAATTATAGAGGGCTCAAGTAGCTATACGTAGTGCAGTGGGGCTTTAAAAGAAAGTAATTTTAGATTATAACACGTCATTCTAGGTTGCTATACATGCAACGTAAAGACGGGAATGATGTATATTATTTTCTCAGACAACTATATTCTTTCGGGCAACCATCCAAACTACTATACTCCAAACGTTGAACGTTTTTTATAGAATGATAACCCAGGATAACCCCTAGAACAGTTATCACCCCACCCCCATCCTAGTCTGCAAGCACAGACCCTAATTTGACACTTTATCATAAAATCATTGTGCCTTGAGAGAAGCTTAGCCCAGCTACCTACTGGTTGTGTCAATTCAGGAGCAGCTATAGTACATGGCCTATGGTAGTCTTATAGTGCAGACTCTTTTTTTTACGACTGACCAGGGTTTGTGCCTGCAAACTACCCCTTGTAGATTGTCCTAGGGATATGCATTTGGGTATTTGTCACAGGCGGTAGTTGACCGGGGCTGGTAATACCGAGCTATATTCATCCGGATACAATTTGTTTCAAATCCATTATTATTTACAAATCTCCAATAGAAAAGTTTTCACGAATTCGCTCCATGCATTAGATTAGATTTCTGCAAATTTTCCAAAAACGATACGACAAAAACAAATGACAAATACAGTCATGTATAAGTATAAAGGTATAATTTAAATATGCAAACAATAATAACTTTATGTTAAAATTTGATCTACATATATACATTTTACATATACAAATACTTTTATAATATATAGTATAATAAATTTAATGTATTATCCTAACTATGTAGGAAAGGTACAGAAGATCCCTATTAATCTACGCTTCACTTATAGGATGGCGGCATCAAAAGAAAAATCTTAAGGTGAAATTTAAATGAAATGTGTTCATACGATCTTTCTGTATGAGTTTGTGAGTATAAATTGTGTGCGCGCGTGTGTGCGTGTGTGCGTTTACGTATGCATGTGGGTGCGTGTGGGTGCTTTTGTGTGTGTGTGTTTGTGTTTGTGTTTGTGTGTGAGAGGGAGAGAGAAAGAGAAAGAGAGAAAAAAAGACGCCATCCATTATCCTACCAAAGCAAGAGAATCCAAGCGGGACACATTATTGGAATTTAATTATACATGTATCCATGTTATGGTTAAAATATGTAGGTATTTTGTGATAGAGATGTTGTTATTGATGATGATGATGATGATGATGATAATGATGATAGTGATAATGAAGGCAATGATGATGGTGAAAATGATGATGGTGATGACGATAATGATGATAATGGTTATGACGATGATGCTGATAATTATGATGCTGATGACAATAATGATGATGATAGTGATGATGATGATGATGATGGTGATAATAATGATAATGATGATAGTGATCATGTCCTTATGTATAGTGGTATCCGAATCTGCAGGGGCCCATGGCTCTCTGAATGTCTCGAATTTCAACGTTTTCGGCCAGGTGTAGAATGACAAATTTTGATTCCATTAGTCTCCTTGTGGGCATTATAATTCTTTGTTTCTTTACTTTGAAGACAATTTCGGTCGGGACAATGCGATGATCATAGTGCTGTTTAAAATATCATAACGTGCATTTCAGCCAGAAAAGTGGTTGAAGCTATAAATATATATCCCTTAATGCTTTCCCAGCTAGGTGAATATAGACATTGTGTTGTTGTTGTTGTTTCCGTTTATAGGCGTTTGTCATTCAAAACTGAATATTTACACCTCTTCTCTTAGGATTTTTATTCCTTTAAAATTAGATTTACTTTTTTTGATATATAGATTTGGATAAAATGGATTTTTAAAAGTTAAACTTTTTGCTTAATGTTGAAGAATTCAGTGGCTGGCGACCAAAAGGCTATATAGGACGCCAAAGGACCAGCTCGGACACGGCACGTTGTGACAAGATTCTCAACTCAGCCTAATGCTCAGCATAGGCCATCCGAAGTCCACCAATATGTCTAGTCGTCTCCACCGCGTTTTTTTCAAAATTGTGTCCGAAAACCAATATAAAACAGATCATATACATACAGATTCTAAACGTTAATATAGGCAGTTCTCTCTTCTAATTTTTTTTCTTTCTTGTTTAAATAATTATTTTGATTCCATTAGTCTCCTTGTATCATTATAATTAATTGTTTCTTAACTTTGAAGACAATTTCGGTGGGGACAATACGATGATCAAAGTGATATTTTAAATATCACAACGTGCATTTCTTCAAGAAAAATGGTCGATGCTATACATATTAATCCCTTAGTGCTTTCCCATATTGCCCTTGCATAGAGTTAAAATGATTTTTTTTTGCGCCCACACTGGTTGGACTTGCATTTTGCCTAGAAATATTAAAGACTGCCAACGTCATACTAGATATTTGTTTACCAAGTTGGGGCTTGGCCTAGGGCACCTTTATCCAATACAAGTCATGTCCGACAAGGAAACTAGTTTCAGATATGTGTTATTTTGGGTAAATATAATCTTTTTGTGATGAAGATGTTGTTATTGATGATGATGACGATGATGATAATGATGATAATGTTAGTGATAATGATGGTAATGATGATGGTGAGAATA
>JAVYIG010014237.1:17500-42717 GCA_035222895.1 Strongylocentrotus droebachiensis
TATCTCATAATTTCAATCCACCAATCACAGTTTTGATCTACCAGTTGGCAGTATTTTCCTTTTAATCTATCTGTTCATATCGATCCCGTTCTCATGCGAGCTTACCTCCTGCAGAGAAGAGAAAACGTACCATTCACCATTTATAATTGGTCGAAGGTAGTAATCAATAAATGTGTCTCCTGCGATTTCAATCGGTCACCGTTGATCGAATTAGCTACAGTTTAAATAGTACGGTTAATCTTTTTTACCTTTCTGTATTCAAGCAACTGTATTCTTCCCTGCCAAATGAGTTCCTTTTTTCATCTGAGAAAGACGTTAGGTAAGAGCACATTTTTTTTTTTTTTTGAGGGGGGGGGGGGGGAGTGCACACGTTTATTATTATTTGTATTGTTTGGCCGGGGGGGGGGGGGGGTGCACGTCCCTGTTAGCCAGTACATTTTTGGCGAATTTGGGGCTTATTTTAACAACTTTTTTTGGCCGGGGGCACGTGCCCCCTGTTTCCCCCCTGGATCCGTCCCTGCATACATGTACGACTGTGCAAGTAGCGAAAACTGCTCTCTTACATACCTTCGTGATCATCATCATCATTATCATCATCTGTTTTCTGTTGTTGTTATTTTTGTTGTTGTTCGTGTTGTTGTTGATTTAAAAAATATTTATATGTCTTTCTAAATACAGGCTAAAGATCCAAGGATGAGTGTATTGTGGAAGTTGGTGTTTGGCACCGTAACCTGTTTGTCCTTCGGTAAGTATTTATTTTGAGTATCCGTCATATTTCTATGATTTCACGAATGTTCCTGGAAAACAATTGGCTTTCAAAATTACCATAAAGAAGCGAGATAGGAGCGAGTTTTAAAATCTACGTCATTCTGCAAGTACAGACTGCAATTTGACACTTAATTACAATTCCTTAAGCCTAGGGCAGAGCCCATATCTGCCTGTTTATGGCTGTGTCTAACAAGCAGCCCAAGTACAGAGCCAAGTGTAGTCTCATTGACAGGGATTTGTGCCCTCAAACTTGACCTCCGTTGCATCTCAATAAAAAAATCACATTAAAAAAAACGTTAATAAATGTTTCAAATTATTTTAAGAAAAAAAATGCATCTCCAAGATGGAGGAGCATGGCCCTGGGAAGCGGGGGTGCTGGGGGTGCTGCAGCACCCCCTGCAAACAAAAAATGTCTGATATATTCAATGTATATTATTATGCTTCGTGTACGAAATTGTCACACAGCCGACAGCCACAAATTACGCCTTTTTTTCTTTTTATTTTTAAAACTTTCTTTCGCAAAATCATATCAGATGTATCCATCGAAGAGAATCGTTTATTAACTTTTTGTATTCATCGTATAAATCTTCATTAAGGTTTCACACATTCAATTAAACAGTATTGTTACCATAATAGGTGCTACTAAGTCATAAATATTACGTTAACTGATACTTCCTCACAAATAACATTAACTTTTCAGTACATAGTTTTCACTGTTGAAACCTTCAGGACGATTTCTTCGATGAATGCAAAGAGTGGCATAAAACAGAATTTCGCCTCGTCACACAAAACTAGACAAAACTCTTCATTTACAAAATCAAATTAATATGATTTAAATTCAAGGAACAACATCAATAGTAATCATTCACGTTTACCATGGTGCCAAATACACAAACTTGCTTTTTGAGCGAAGCCTTGTGAAAGGCATGTATATATATTTTTTCTGCTTGTACCATGTTTTAAATTAATACACAGACTGTATTACGTCTTTGATTTTCTCTTGTAAGATCCAACTGAAGGGCATGAAGGAATGTACAGTGGAAAATTATTCCTAGCAGTGGGACCAAAAGTTGATATAATGAACTTACTTACATCTAGATGAATATTTCTTCTCTTCTGAGTTTGAATAATCAAAATATTGTGCATAAATCTATGACGTAACATCTTAAACATTTTGTTGAATTATAAATAAATTATGCAGCGTTGTTTGAATGGAAAGATAAACACATACACACTGAAACATCGCTGAATTAAAACGTATCTTTCTGAACATTTGAGAATTGAGAACTTGCTGTAATAAAGTTGTAGCTGTAGTATGAAATAGTACCAGCATTAACATAGCTGGTACTATTTCATAAAGGTCAGATAAGTTTTATTCATTATGTTCCTGTCTTTTAGTGATTGTGAAGTGGTGATCACATTAAGCTAATAGATGTAGAACAATGCAATTGCTTAAATTGCCAATGAAACCATGGATAAATTGGATAATTTTGATAATGCAAATTATGGTAAGACGATATTGGGCGGGAAGGTAAGCTTGCTACAACTTCTGTACAATATTTAATCTTCACAAAGATCAATCACTTAGACGAACATATTAGCACCAGGCGGGAAAATGCACCTTGGCATAATGACTTTAAAAAAGTGAGACGTAGCTGTACTTTACAAGTTTATTACGAGCTCGTAATAAACTTGTAAAGTACAGCTACGTCTCACGTTCCTAGACTTTATGACTTTATAATAACTTTAATAATGACTTTAAAAAAGTGAGACGTAGCTGTACTTTACAAGTTTATTACGAGCTCGTAATAAACGTGTATAGTACAGCTACGTCTCACGTTTCTAGACCTTTTTCTTCACGCCTACATATTCTGGAACACCCGTTGTCATGTCAGAGTTGAGAATTCTCGCACTTTTATATACAGTGCGTCCCAGAAAAAAAGAACCGAGAACTATCGATGTTTTATCATAACTTAATCACAATTATAATTAATAAATGATACATATTTGGAAAGCCTAGATCCTCCTCTTTCATTCGATACAACTCATATGATGCATATTTCACACATGAGTAATTAAAAGCAATTTGAAAAGAGAAAACCAGAAAGTTATTTGGCGGGCGGTATCTGAATTTCCAGGAGAAAATCACATTTCTAGAAAGTTCAATTTCTGCACTTTCATATGACACCTTTCGTCTTCTTTGTGCATGGCTCATCGTCAACGAAACGGAGTTAAGTCTTTTGTCAACTATGTTCGTTGCAACGGCAAGAAGCCCGTAAAAACGAACCCGTTTGATAAAATTATGGAAATGAAAGAATTACTTTAAACAAACAGAAATTTGTTATTCCTGGCTCATTTTTCCTGATTGAGGTGTCATATGAAAGGGGAGAAATTGAACTTTCTAGGCAAGTGATTTTCCCTTTAAAATTCAGATACCACCCGCCAAATGACTTTTTAGTTTCCTCTCTTCAAATTGTTTTTAATCACTCATGCGTGAAATATGCATCATATGCGTTGTATCAAATGAAAGATGAGGATCTAAGCTTTCCAAATATGTATCATTTATTAATTATAATTGTGATTAAGGTATGATAAAACATCGGTGATTCTCGGTTTCGTTTTTTCTGGGACGCACTGTATATAAAAGTGCGAGAAGTGCACTTATATATATATATATATATCAAGGGCGGGTCTACGATGGGGTTTAGGGGGTTTAACCCCCCTCCCCCTTGGGCTGCCAAGTGAAATTGTGATGTGCATAGAAAAACGCAACAAAAAATATTGCCTCGCCGCTACGCGGCTCGTGGATGATGCTACGCATGATAGTAGATAACAGGAAAACATCATTTACGGGGGTTCAAAATAGTAAAAAGAATCGCCTCGCCGCTTCGCGGCTCGTGGACGATGCTCCACATGTTAGTAGATGCCAGGAAAACATCGCTTTAAGTACGGGGTTCAAAATAGCACCAAAAAAAATTCGCTTCGCCGCTTCGCGGCTCGTGGATGATGCTCCGCATGTTACTAGATGCCAGGAACACATCACTTACGGGGGGTTTAAAATAGCAAAGTAGATGCCAGGTAAACATCACTTACGGGGGTTCAAAGTAGCCCCCCCCCCCCAATAAAATCGTATCGCCGCTTCGCGGCTCGTGGACGATGCTTCGCATGATAGTTGATGCCAGGAAAACTTCTTTTACGGGGGTTCTAAATAGCAACAAAAAAAGCTTTGCCGCTACGCGGCTCGTGGATGATGCTCCGCAAGTTAGTAGATACCAGAAAAACATAATTTACAGCAGGGATATCCCTGCTTACAGGTGTTCAAAATAGCAACAAAAATCGTCTCGCCGCTTCGCGGCTCGTGGACGATGCTCTGCTCTGCATCGTCATTGGGGCAAACTCCTCCCTTGGCAAAAAGCTAGATCCGCCCCTGTGTATACGTGTTTATATATCTCAGCACCCCCGGTGAAAAAATCGTTCCCAGTGCCCTGTGAAGGAGAGGGTGAAAGGGAAGAGGAAAAGGACGAGGGGAAAAGGAGAAGGAGGAAGAGAAGGGGGAAAGGACGAGGAAGAGGAGGAGGAGAAGAAGGAAGAGGAGGAGGAGGAGGAGGAGGAAAAAGAGAAGGGTAGGGGAGGATGAATAGGTCGAGGAGGAATATAATTCTGAGGATGAGTAGGAGATGAGGAATCGGGAGTAGAGAAAGGATCAGAGGAGGAGAATGAGGAAGAGGGGTATGACGGGTAGGAGGAGGAGGAGGATGTGGAGGAAGAGGAGTAGGAGTAGGGGGAGGGAAGTAGCTGGGCGGGTAGGAGGAGGAGGAGGATGTGGAGGAAAAGGAGCAAGATGAGGGGGAGGTAGAGGAGGAAATGAAGGAGGAGGAGAGGCAGGCGAAAGAAAACAACTATCAATTAATTTGCTAATATATTTAGCTAATATATTCCTCACAGCCTCGCCTGTATCATCGAAGACATCTTGTCCAGACTGGTACGGCCTTAATTACACTTTGCCCATGTCCCACAAGTGCGAGATGAAGCGACTCCAGGATGGCAGCTGGGTGCAGAGCATCCCCAAACTCATTCCTTTCCCTTCTGTAATCGGCGGGTGCCATCAAAGGAAGAGTAAAGAAGGAATCCCAGGCGGAGAGAGAATATGCAGAATCCCATGTAGGTTTCATGCTTTATTCATTTTTGTTCTCAAATAACAAATTCATTATTTAGTTTGATAATTAAATCTACAGGTATATGCTAATTCCAATGATAATATTAAAGTTTGACACCTACGCCTCACTTCTACTACTACTGCTGCTGCAATACTACTACTACTACTACTACTACTACTTCTACTATAACTGCTACTACTACTACTACTACTACTACTACTCCTTCTAATACTACTACTACTACTTCTAATACTACTACTACTACTACTATTACTTCTACTACTACTACTACTACTACTACTACTACTACTTCTAATACTACTACTACTACTACTTCTACTACTACTACTACTACTACTTCTTCTTCTTCTTCTACTACTATTACTACTAATTCTGATGCTGCTGATGCTACTACTTCTGCTACTACTACAACTACAATTACTACTACTACTACTACTACTATTCAAGTTATTAGTGCGACGACAACTACTTACATGTTTACTACTACTAACTGCTTCTACTACTTCAACTACGACATACTTCTACTACAACATATACTACTACTCCCCTACTACTACTATAATAATAACTATTACATCCTGCATAAAAAATGTATTGGTTTTTGATTGGTTGAGAGCTCGTCACGAGACAAGAAATATTTCGACTATTTTAATGTTGCTCTGAAAAAGTACTATTTGGAAGTACTATTAGGGAGAAAAAGTACTATATGAGAGTACTATTTTAGGTTCAAATTTTCCCCCAAAATTGTATTTTTTAATTTTTTAAAATATTTGTATGAGATAATTTTTTGATGCAGGATATAAAACAATTATACAATGCCTTCTTTTCGAGGTTCTGGTTTAAACTATGGGCCTAGGTGACATCTTGCGCATAGTTTTAACCAGAACCCTTTACAGATCAGTTTATATTTGAATACTACTACTACAACTACTATTTCTACTACTACTACTACTACTACTACTACTGCTGATATTGCTACTACTAATTGTGAAATATTGTGGTGGTGGTTATTTTACCTGACTGTTAAGAAAGTATAAATGCTTGTTAGTAAGCTACCACACGGCCGACGGCTTTAGGTCCTCTCCGAGGGACCTGGTGATGGGGATTAAAACCTTACCAAAGGACACTAACGCATCGACTTGGTTTCGAACTCGGGTCACCGGATCGCGAGACCACTGCTCTACCGACTGAGCTATCGCGCCTCCACTATCTGAATTTCCAAAACAAAAATCGTTTTATTTAGAAGAAGGCCACCTTTTCTATATCGCAATTTATTTTATTAGAGTGCAGGTAGGAAGATCTACATAGGGCAAGGTTGTATGACTCTTGCTCTAGCGAAAATTGATCCACCTCAAGTTCTAATATACATCAACCGATTCCTTAAAAGGCAATCCAATCATTCTAATAAGTACCTTTGTATGAAAGCAGAACAATAAGAGAAACAGAATTGGATTAATATTAAGGGAGTTAATCTATAAATAAATATATATGAATGCCCAATTTGGTTTGACGTAGGCCAGTCAGGGACAACTAGGCCTTTCGCGTTTGTCGTTTACTAAAATATAATTAAATTCTTTTCTCTCTCAAAAGTGCCTTCTTCCTTGGGGTGCTAGTCAAAACTTAATTATTACGGATAGTATACTACGACGATTATCTAGTAAAAAAGAATTGAAAGTTAGTCATACTGTGTGTTGACACATATTTAAAAAGTGTGCGGCGCTACGTCACGCATGTGCCCGTACGCATCGTGATTATAACTTCCAACAATCCTTATAAACGTTCTTATTCTTTCACGGTCCAATTTCATTCGAACTTTCACCTGTCTGCTTCTCTGATGTTTCTCCTTTCTTTTAAGATAGTTGTCTATTAAAGGGGCGGTAGCATGGCAAATACTGGTTAGCGCCATCTACGACTTCTTTTGGACAACTGCACGTAAACGAATGGACTCGATTAACTGGGTTAATGCGTGCTAGCTTTCGCGAAAGGGCGCGAATCAGATTGAGTTCTCCCCACGCTTCGGTTTCGCGTAAATACTGCGGTCGCATCGTCCTAAGTCCTAATTGGCCCCGGGTCAGTCCACGGGAAAGACATGTAGTCTCGTCATGCTACAGCCCCTTTTAGGTTGGAATTTCCTGTATCTGGAACAAACACTATACCTAACCATATACACTGTCGCTCATAAAGTTGGAATATTTTTGTTTTAGCCCAATTTATGGAATTATTTTAAAAATAATTTAAAAATAATAGATCTAGATAATAGTATACATTCTCAGATTTTATTGAATGATAATTTGCCAATGTGTGTTTTGCGTGACTGCTAAAGCATGTGTATGCTACTATGCTTATCAACTAGGGGACCCACGCCTTTAAGTCATAACTGACAGTAATGAGGATTAATGCCCCACAAAAGGGCACTAATATTGCGCATCGACACGGTTTTGATCCTGGGGCCTCACAGTTACGAGGCCATTGCTTTGTCACTGAACCATGACTGTACGCAGCGGGGGCTAGGGTAGGGGCAGTTTCCATAAATTAAAAAAAAACAGAAAATGCAATAAATTTGCAATAATTTATTGCATTTTACCCTGGTCCCCAACATAAAAAATCCTCTGGGCGGCCATGCATTATGGCTCAAGGCATGGGCACACAGTGGATTTTTGTTATGTTGGGAACCGGGGTAAAATGCAATAAATTATTGAAAATTTATGGAATTAAACAAAATAAATATATATTTATAGAAAGTTTGATTTAATAGCACAAAAATAATTGTGTATACTGTGAGGTTTTGAGTCATAAATGAACACAATAATTGGCTTAGTCTTGCTGAAAATCACATTCACTGCACACGGTCATGACGGAAATGTGTAGATGGGACTACACACGCATATGGGGTGAAAGTGTAGTCTAAAATTTCAGATTTTTCTGTCATGTTTTTGGAAAATGAAGTTACTCTAAGGGCAATCAAACAAAGAAGTCATGAATAAGGCATGTGTCGATAAGATCCATTCTTTAACTCATGAGGAAAGGCAACTTCAGATTGTTGGGCATATTATGAAAAGAGAATGCACAGAATCAGAATAATGACCAAAATGATCGAGGGAAAGAGACGGAGGGAGACGGAGGGAGTCAAATTCATGGATAAGTTCTTTGAGCTAACTCGTATAAACAGAGGTAACGTCACGGAGACAGGAATGGATGGATAGCTTTGATCACCAAGGTCTGAAACAGACAAGATGGAACAGACAAGACACCTAGCAAGCAAGCAATATAGATAAATATTATGCTGGAGAAAAGTGATATAATACGTTTTGAATCACATTACACAAAATGAATATGTATTGCTTAAAAACAGCAAACACAGGACAAGACAATATAAAAAACAAATAATAAATAACAAAACAAACAAAATCTTTCTTTATAGAAAAACATATAAGGTCATCATCTCATTGTTACCAATGTGTGTACCAAGGAAATATCTTGGGCAGAACTAGAACGCATAAATCAAACGATAATGCATGAAAAAAATATCCAGCAATCAATGAACCAACTATAAGGAGTTTCAATGATGTCGTACTTTTCTACTTTACTATAACAGCCTGTCCAGATGGTTGGGTGTATGGGTCCACAAAATGTTTTCTGATCGAAAACTCACTCCTAAAAGTTGTTTGGACAACTGCTAGTGACTTCTGTAATGGTCTGGATGCAGTTATCATGGGCAACGGAGAAACGGTTGAGCCTTCCTTGATCTTCGTAGAGAATGTGGAAGAGTGGGTTTTGCTGAGGCCTCACGTGAGCGCACCGGTCTGGATGAACTGCAACTTTGTCGACCAATGGATTTGTTACACGGACAGAGCAGGGACCACAAGTGACTACCGAAGTAAGTTTAAAGTTGTTGGTTTGAAGATGTTTTTTTTTATCTGACTGCTACGAAAGAGTGTACAGTTATGTACATGTATACGATGAGGCTCCAAGGCACAATAGTAGAGCAGTGGTTTCATAAACAAGATTTCCCGGGTTCATAACCAAGTGGAAGCACTAGTGCCCTATGTGGTAAGGCACTAATCGTCATTACCAAGTCTCTATCTGAGCGGACTTTTAAAAGCCGTCAGCCCAATGGTTGCTTTTGCAAGCATACAACATTCTTTATCAGTCAGGTAAACAAGCAAAGAAAATGCCTGCAAAAAAGCAGCCAGTGAACTGACGCTTTCAAGTTCCCACCGAAGAACCTAGTAAAAAGAATAGATGCCTTACCACAGGATATTAAAAAACAACCAACAACAAGAGCATCGACTTGATTTTAAACCAAGGATTATCGGGTTACGAGACCACTGCAATACCACTGGGCAATCGCACAGGAATAGCACGTTGAATTCAGGTAAAAATAAGGAATATACATGTATATGTTTTTATATTTATTTGCCTTTTATAATTACCTTGTGGGAGGTAATAACAGTAGTGTCCCCTGAATAAGATCGCATTATATGCAAGAGTCATATTCTGAAATGAGCTGATATCAGCTCAATGTTAAAGGATTTTGATGGGACTACCACGAATTGATAATGATGATAGAATAATACTAATGATAATAGTAATAATAATGATGTTAATAACAATAATGATAACAATGATAATAATAATTTTTATAATAATAATAATAATAATAATAATAATAATAGTGATGATCATGATGATGATGAAATTGATGATGATTATGAAGATGATGATAACAATTATGATGATCTTAGTTTATAGAGCGTTTAACACATCTCTGTACGCGCTTTACAGAAATATTAGTACCCCTGTCATTTTATTCAGGATTGCCCACAAACAACGTGTGCACATTTTCTACTACCTATGGAGCATTACATGGATGCGCTATCTCATCCTACTGGGTACCAACACCTTATTGTATGTTCTCTTATAGATTGGCACCCAGCTCAACAAGCACATAAACCCCGTACTGACCAGGACTGTGTGGTGCTGTGGCAGAGCGGCACAATGGGCGTCATCGCCTGTACGAAGCAACATTTCTGGGCAATTACCACCGTTTGTCAGGTCAACCTATAAAGGAAATACCTAATCCGACAATCGATAACAAATCCGAAATCTAAGATAAAAAGCTACGCTGCAAATCTTCAAACCCCTCCATCTACTAGTAGGCATAACACACTAACATTTCATATTATTAGGAGGTGCTCAAAAATGTAGTCATTTGAAAAATCTCTTCAACAGATAACAATTATTAAACAATCATATTAATTGGACTTTCGGTTCTCAAGTTATTGGCTTTTGAAGTTGCAAAAAATAAGTCGAAAATGCAATTTTGGGCCAAAATTTATATTTCACCAACTTTCAACGTTAAACTTTGAAAGTTAATTGTCATATTAAGTAAGTACAAATGAAATAGAGACAAGACACATAGGTTATTCAAATGTTATCAAGATCACACATGTAATTTATTCCATTTGTGTACAAACCCCTTCGGAAAATGCAATTTTGAGCAAAATTCTAAACCGCAAACTCAGAAAATCACAAAAAACGACTAAGTCCAGCTAATTTATATACGTAAATTTATTTACTCCATTTCTAAAGAGTTGATCATTCAAACTTGGTATGATGGTTACCTGTGATAAGTTCTATCATAACATTCAAATTTCAGTTCAGTATCAAATTAAATATGAAAATTAGGTACGGGTAGGTCAAACATTTTCAACCTGGCTGCATTCCAGAACATTTGTTTGGTTTGGGTCGGTGGCTCAAAACAGCCGAGTGAAAAGTTGATCTCTGTTGATGCAGCAGTTTCAGGTTTTGGCTCATTTCCTGGGGTGATACACTCAATGTATGTCAATTATGAGCATACCACACAAAACTATGATGTGTTAAAGATACTATGTCCCTTTTGTAGCCAACATCAAATTCTGTACAACTTTGCAGGAATTATGAATATGTCTTGTATGTCCTATCTGTGAAATTTAAACGTTAGCAGTGTCCTAATATTCAAATTATGGAAGGAAACCCATTTACTTGCTAGACTTCACTGTCAGACACTATTGAGTGACTGACTGGCTTTTGTTCTTCTTTGGTAATAACATACATAAAATGAGCTGTACAGGATACATGAGCATTTGTCTACATCATTAACCCACTTCTTGTAATGGCCAAAATTAATCTGATTGAATCTTTGCGCAGCATAAAACGTACGACCATTCGGTACAATGGTCTGAAAATCGAGACTATTACTTACTGGCTCTAAAGCTCTTAAGTTGATTCGACAACTGATAGTTGTTATTTTCCCACTTAAAGATATTTTCAAGCCCCCTCCCCCCTTTTTTGAGGGAAGTTCTAAATTAGTATAATCTTTCAAATGCCGTTGGAATTTAACTTTTTCATTTTTGGCCTGCAATGGGACATACTATCTTTAACTATTAAATCATGACTTCTTTCAATCAAATCGGTGATAATTTAAGGAATTGGGAACCAGTTGAAAAAAATCCATACAAGGAGCCATAAGTCAACAAATATTTGTAGAAAAGAGAAGCAGAATAAAAGGTCAGCAGAATAAAAGGTCATATACAGGAGGTCATTGGCTACCATATATGGTAAGATGAGCTCTATATATGGTGTGTAACTTACCTGGAGACTACATTTTATTTAGGGGTTTATGCAGCTGAGAGAGCTCTCTGTGAGTGGAGTCATTATATGTAGTAGATGATTTCTGACAAGCGTGACAAAATGGTGTTTTAATAAATTGTTTAAACATAATTCTCGAAAAGTTATAATAATCATTTTTACATTTAAGGAAATATCAATCTTAATAATGGTGACACAAATATTTGTATAGCTATTTTCATGTTTTCTCAGTAATCGTTCAACGGTTGAACTGATTCTAGTACAAATCCACGTTGTTGCATGACTACACGGAGGCAGGTTTCTTTGAGTGCTGTGTGCCATGCCTACTACTAGCGAGAAACAAAACTAAAGGGAAAATAGAAAGAGGGGAAGAAAGTAAAAACAAGATGACTTTATCCCCTTCAAGAGCCTCCCATTTATTGATGGTCTCTTTTTCTCATTTTATTCAACGAATGACATCGCTCCCCCAAATGCTATGTTGCCTGTGCCTGTTTATTTTCTAGTCCACCATCTCTGCTACTGTAACAGTTTATAGCTGTGGATTCACCAAGGAAGCATTTACTTTTTGTAAAAGTTTCTTAAGTCAGATGTTCTTTGTAGATTACTTTCAACTAAGCTGATTTAATGAAGGGTCATATTACAAGGGCTGTTCGTTTTGTAAAAGTTTCCTAAGTCAGATGTTCTTTGAAGATTACTTTCAATTAAGCTGATTCAATGAAGGGTCATATTACAAGGGCTGTTCGTTTTGTAAAAGTTTCCTAAGTCAGATGTTCTTTGTAGATTACTTTCAATTAAGCTGATTCAATAAAGAGTCAATATTAAAGGGCTGTTTGGTTTGTAAAAGTTTCCTAAGTCAGATGTTCTTTGTAGATTACTTTCAATTAAGCTGATTCAATAAAAGGTCAAAGTACAATGGCTGTTCGGTTTGTAAAAGTTTCCTAAGTCAGATGTTCTTTGTAGATTACTTTCAATTAAGCTGATTCAATAAAAGGTCAAAGTACAAGGGCTGTTCGGTTTGTAAAAGTTTCCTAAGTCAGATGTTCTTTGTAGATTACTTTCAATTAAGCTGATTCAATAAAGGGTCAAACTACAAGGGCTGTTCGGTTTGTAAAGTTTCCTCAGTCAGATGTTCTTTGTAGATTGCTTTCAATTAAGCTGATTCAATGAAGGGTCATATTACAAGGGCTGTTCGTTTTGTAAAAGTTTCCTAAGTCAGATGTTCTTTGTAGATTGCTTTCAATTAAGCTGATTCAATGAAGGGTCATATTACAAGGGCTGTTCGTTTTGTAAAAGTTTCCTAAGTCAGATGTTCTTTGTAGATTACTTTCAATTAAGCTGATTCAATAAAGAGTCAATATTAAAGGGCTGTTTGGTTTGTAAAAGTTTCCTAAGTCAGATGTTCTTTGTAGATTACTTTCAATTAAGCTGATTCAATAAAGGGTCAAATTACAAGGGCTGTTCAGTTTGTAAAAGTTTCCTAAGTGAGATGTTCTTTGTAGATTGCTTTCAATTAAGCTGATTCAATGAAGGGTCATATTACAAGGGCTGTTCGTTTTGTAAAAGTTTCCTAAGTCAGATGTTCTTTGTAGATTACTTTCAATTAAGCTGATTCAATATAAGGGTCAAATTACAAGGGCTGTTCGGTTTGTACAAGTTTCCTAAGTCAGATGTTCTTTGTAGATTACTTTCAATTAAGCAGATTCAATAAAGAGTCAAACTACAAGGGCTGTTCGGTTTGTAAAGTTTCCTCAGTCAGATGTTCTTTGTAGATTGCTTTCAATTAAGCTGATTCAATAAAGAGTCAAACTACAAGGGCTGTTCGGTTTGTAAAGTTTCCTCAGTCAGATGTTCTTTGTAGATTGCTTTCAATTAAGCTGATTCAATAAAGAGTCAAAGTACAAGGGCTGTTCGGTTTGTAAAGTTTCCTCAGTCAGATGTTCTTTGTAGATTGCTTTCAATTAAGCTGATTCAATGAAGGGTCATATTACAAGGGCTGTTCGTTTTGTAAAAGTTTCCTAAGTCAGATGTTCTTTGTAGATTGCTTTCAATTAAGCTGATTCAATGAAGGGTCATATTACAAGGGCTGTTCGTTTTGTAAAAGTTTCCTAAGTCAGATGTTCTTTGTAGATTACTTTCAATTAAGCTGATTCAATAAAGAGTCAATATTAAAGGGCTGTTCGGTTTGTAAAAGTTTCCTAAGTCAGATGTTCTTTGTAGATTACTTTCAATTAAGCTGATTCAATAAAAGGTCAAATTACAAGGGCTGTTCGGTTTGTAAAAGTTTCCTAAGTCAGATGTTCTTTGTAGATTACTTTCAATTAAGGTGATTCAATAAAGGGTCAAATTACAAGGGCTGTTCAGTTTGTAAAAGTTTCCTAAGTCAGATGTTCTTTGTAGATTACCTTCAATTTAGCTGATTCAATGACGGATCATATTACAAGGACTTTATTTTTGGTAAAAGTTTCTTAGCTACTTTCAATTAAGACTAGGAAATCTGAAACTTCTGAATTAGGATACTTGCACAAACCGAACAGCCCTTATAATTTGAATCGTTTTCACTGGGTGCCTGCCGTAGCAAAAAAAAAAAGAGTTGACAAAAGACTTAACTCCATTTCGTTGACAATCAGCCGTAGACGAAAGACTTCATGCATGGCTGATTGTCAACGAAATGGAGTTAAGTCTGTTGTCAATTCTACATGTTGTTATGGCAGGCACCCAGTGAAAACGAATTTGTTTGATAACATTATGAAAATGCAAGCACAACTTTAAACAAACAGAAGATTGTCATTCCTTGTTCATTTTTCCTGATTGAGGTGTCATATGAAAGGGCAGAACCTCGACTTTCTAGAAATGTGATTTTCTCTTTGAAATTCAGATACCGTCCGCCAAATGACTTTTTGGTTTCTTCTCTTCAAATTCTTTTTAATCACTCATGCATGAAAAATGCATCATATGAGTTTCATCAAATGAAAGAGGAGGATCTAAGCTTTCCAAATATGTGTCATGTAGTAATTATAAATGTGACTAACTTATGATAAAACATCGATAATTCTCGGTTTCGTTTTTTCTGGGACGCACTGTATAACAATCCAATATTATTATTATTTTTAACATACACACACATGTACATACAACGCCCATCGACAAAATAATTGAAGTACGATATCAATACATCAGTACAGCCTACAGTACGATTTAAAATAGAGTCTAGACTCTTCGCGAGCGGTTTCATTGGAATTAATCGAGATATTCCCCTCGCTAGCGTGTAAATAAGAAATACGCGCGCCGCCTGCGTATGCGTAAATTTGTGATGCATTATGGGACATTGCTGTCGAGATGACGGAATATCGGAAGCAGCAGACGGTAGTGTACGTAAAAATAAAACAGTGCCAGCAAAATTTTCTGCCTTTAAATTAGATTCGTTTGTTTCAAATATTATGGAATGTTAATGCTAAGATGCATACATAGACCCACCTGATTAGTGAATACATCGTATCTCTTCTTAGTCGTTTTAAGTTTCTCTTTTAAAGGATATACGTGTATTTCTTTCTTAAATTCTATCCAAATATCAGCATAAAACTTTGTTTTGTTCAATTTTTACACATAATAATTAATGTATATAGTGTTATGTTGTCTCATAGATATTATGTACTATGTATTATAATTTTGCGAGAATTCATGCATATAAAAAAGGCTAGCACAACAGATCATTTAAGACTCTGTTGAAGACCTATCTTTTCGTACATTGATAATTGCGTTCCAGCTGTTAAGCGACTTCTTTGGTTTATATTATCATGTACATATTTAATTCAATTTACATTTTATATTTATTAAAGATTATACCTGACTGTACAATCTATTACATAAAGCTTTATAGAAATTGCGTATCAATTTTGTTGTTTGTAATTAATTACTTTCATGTATCAAGCATAAATGTTCATTTTAAGTAAAACGCCAGATGATTTCTTGGATCAAAAGGAACATTATGGTTCTCGGAAGAGCTACAGTTGTTAAATCATTAGTGTTACTACAGTTTAATTATCTTTTAATGTCAATCCAAAATTCTTCAGCTAACTTAATAATGAAATCCATATTAGAAGTTATTCTTTAACTTTTAATTATATTGACAAATAAGCCAGATACAATTGATAGGTAACAGGTTGTTGGCACATATGAAGAAGGGCGACTTAAAGTGCCAGATATCGAGTTTTTTAACGTGTCACTAAAGTTTAAATGGTTTCGAAGAACGGTTTTAGGAATAAGTAATGATGTTAATCATTTAATGCAATCATTTTTAACAAAATCATTTGTCGTGGGGTTTGGTGATGATTATTTTTCGGCATTGTCTTATGAAGTTGCTAATCGTTTTTGAAAACATGTATATCGCGCTCTGTCCATGTCGAGTCGTGCAGAGGGAGAAGATTGGTCAACTTGTTCGTTGTGGAGAAATAGCTCGATAGCACTTCAACATTTGTTTGTATGAACAACAAGGAGAGAAATGTTGACGCATGCATTTTGTTTTATTTCAGTTAGAGAAAGACTTTATTTCATTGATTTGTAAAATGTTTTGTTTGACTCAATAACATAGCCTATGGAGGGCTAACACGTTTGAAAAAAAATGTTCATTTCTCGGCTGCCCTATCTCTATTTCCTTCTTTACGAAGCGCATAGGTACTTTCTTTGTGTTAGTGACATACGCTATACAAGTAACGTTCATAATTATTATTGTTATTATATATTGTAGACGCATCTATTTCTACCTCACTACTTCTTTGTCTCATTTCTCTTATCTCACTTTCCTCCTCACCCCATCTACTCTGAACACTTTTTACTCCTATTCATTCTGGCTCTTGCTAATGAATATTCATATGTCATTTGAATCATAATTGAAACGGCTCCTGTTATCATCATAATTATAAAGCCTAACATTATTTCCTTCCTTATGAAATTTACCCAAGCTGATATTAATTCGTATTGACTTCAAACTAATTAATCGTATGAAATTTCGTTATGGATTAGTTTTTCTTTTTTGCTTTCCTTTTGTCTTCTTTTTTACACCACTTTTCTTTTCTTTTTTTATTTCTACTTATTTATATATATTCCTTCCTTCCTTTTTTCCTTACTTGAGTAATCCGTACATATATATGCTCTGCATTTTAGTAGATTTTCTCATTTCCTTTAATCTCAACTTCATTCATGATATGCTAACATAATTTTTATCCTAAAATTGTTTGATTACTTGTCGACATTTAAGATTGTATATAATTACAAGTAAGTTTAATGTTCTTTGTCTTGTTGCAAATTTTATTTGATAATCATTTTATTTAAGCATTTTGTCCATGTTCTGATTGAGTTATAGAATTAAAATCATTCAAACCGAATTTAATTGCATTGAATATATTTCCTTTGTGCGTGGTGCGATTTGTATTGTATACCGTGTCAACACGTACATTTAGATAATGTGTTAAACGTAAAACGTTATACTCCTATTTTCTCCTCAATTTCTCCTTCAAGTGAGGTAGCGCAGTGTTCTCGTAATCGGGAAGTTCCGGGTTCTGAAATAAGTCGACGCGCTAGTGCACTTTGGCAATGCATTAGTTGCATTACCTAGACCCTCGAAAGGGGATTTAAAATCGTCGGTCCCCTGTTTGCTTACTTATAAGCATACACCTGCTTTCCAAGCAGTCAGGTGAAACAAACAATATATATGGGCCCTTTTTATAAAAACTTGTTATCTATAACAACTGCTAAAGTTCTATGACAAATTTGCTCTCAGCCAACCAGATGCCATGATTTCAGTAGCTTGTAACTTGTTATAGATATCAAGTTTCATGAAACTGGGCCCTGATCTCCCTGTTCCTGTCGCCCTGTTCATAATATGTCACCTATCCACTGGTTTATTTGTCTATCTACCTGCCCCCCCCCCCCTCTCTCTCTCCCCCTCTCTCTCTCTCCCTCTTTGACTGTCTATTTCTTTCCCTCTCGTTCCCTCTCTCATTTTCTCTGCCATATTATGATGTAAATATGAATGTGTACCATATTGATATGTATTATTATTATTATTATTTTTTTTTTTTTTTACTTCTCACTCGTTTCGTTATTCTGCTCTTAGCAGGCCGTGTGGATCTCCTATAGAACAATTCATTGAATACAATTGGTGAACATATTTGGATTTTTCATGAAATATTTGTTAGATGTCCAGAATATAAAAAAGACCGACATATTCTCATGTCCGAGAAAAAACGTCTACTTCTTTTCTTTAAAGGGAGATGGTAGTTGGGCCCCCTCGATTTGCTATTCAAATAGCGCCCTCAGTTATTATTTGCTAATGTCAGAGTCGGTGTAGTCTAAAGAAAAGGAATTCTTTTTCCCCTCTCTTAAAAAAGGTCATTAAAAAAGGAAAAAAGAAAGTAAAACAATTAAACAGTCAGAGACGACTAAGTATTATACAGCAGGCCGATTCTTTGGAAATAGGGAATAAGCACAATTAATATAGAGCCCTCATCGTTAAGTGCAAGGCAGTGAGACATGGGGAAAAATCTGCTATCTAATGTTGCAATCTAGAAAATGAAAATACAATCCTTGAGAGTTTGTTTGCTTGATTGTTTGATTGTTTGATTGATTTTGTTTCTGCGTTTAAATAACAAGTACAACATTATACATTTTTTACATAAGTATTACATACATAGTAAATCATGTCTAATAATATTATACAATAACCATAATACAAACATGTATAACGGATATTTGTATACAGTTTTCATTGAACTAAAGAGATGAATTTCAGAACGCAGGAGTCCGCCATCGTGAGCGGTTAGGCTGGAAATAGATGGTGGCCTCGTAGAAAAAAAGGGGAAAACAAGATTTAGCAACAAAACTCTCTTGGTAAAACCTAGTGCTCAAGGAGGTGCAGTGCAATTGTAGGTGCGGGTGTAGCAGACGGCAGTTGAGTAAAAGAAACATTAAATCATGGTTTCAGACAAAGCTATTATGCTAATTTAGAGCGTTTGGCACATATGATTGTATTATTTTTCGTTTAAGTGTGGCTTTCAAGGATAAAGGGTTGAACAAGATTTGATGTTATCGGGCAAATTATTCCAAATATCCGGACCACAATGTCTAATGGATTTGTGCATTTTTAATGATTTTGGGTTAGTTAGGTGGGAATTCCTAGATATGCGAGTGGGGTAGGACTGAACAGAACAATTGAAACTAAACATGTTATGAAAGAATGATGGAAGTTGTTTATTAATATACATGAACATACAAAACTGCTACTTGAATAGTATTCAAATCAAATTTGTTTAGTGCTCTAAGTTCAGAGAATAAGGGGTCAGTGTGAGCCAAATAATGTGATCCTGTACAAATACGGATAGCTCTTTTTTGTAACTTAAAATATAATTTATTTTAGTCGAACTTCAATTAGCCCATACGATATTGCAATATGTTATTTATTGGAGTACTACCGTATTATATAATAAGAATAAGGTTGTATGGGGTAGAAGAAACTTTAACCTGGAAATTATCCCAATGCTTTTGGAAATGCTCATTCTAACATGGGGGTGGATACTTATTCCATGTCAAAGCTTCATCTATAATCACACCCAAAAACCCCAAAACTTAAAAACCCAAACTCTTAATATATACTGGTGGGTCCCTATTGTGACAATGATGTTTAAAATACATGAAATGAGTCTTTTTTAAAATAAATATTAAGAGAAAGTTTGTTCACATTTATCTTTATTTCATAATCAAAATAGACAGTGGTACAAAATCGTAATTATACAGATGTATCCCAATATAGCACACATGCCACAGGACAGTGGTTAGAAAAGGCCGGGCATAACATATACAATATATTGTTACTGCTCCTGTGCATGTGTTCAGTGAAGTGTAAAACTTGCCATTGAAATTCTTTACCAAACTATTGTTATATTTTAAATAGAAGAAGCATTCCACCAAATTCTATTGTATGTGGTTTGTGCACTTCCTATAAAGTAAATACTGCTGACCTCATGGCTGACTCACCAGACACAACAATTTGCACCAGAAGTAAAGGAAAGGAGATTGGAAAAGAGAGGGGAAAGGAGAAAGGAAAGAAGAAAGAGGTGGAGATGGTTGATATAGAGGAGGATGTGAAAGAGAAAAGGCACGAGATTGAGAAGAGGAAGAATGAAGGGGATACTGAGGAGAGACCCAATGCTACACTGATATCTAGTATAATCAAGGATATCTTCTCTGATCCACGTTTCGCCTCAATTGTTGAGACACACATTTCAAATTGTTTACTTGGAATCAAAGTAGACATTGAGAAGTTACACTGTTGGTTATAAAGGTGGAATAATTATATTTACCCCAATTTATGGAATGATTTCGACGATGATTTATTCCTAATAGATCTAGCTAATAGTATACATTCTCAGATTTTATTGAATAATAATTTGCGAGTGTTTGTTTTGCGTGACTGCTAAAGCATGTGTGTGCTACTATGCTAAACAACTAGGGGACCTACGTCCTTAAGTCACAACTGACAGTAATGAGAATTAATGCCTCACAAAAGGGCACTTATATAGCTGACCGACAGGGTTTTTATTCTGGGGCCTCACAGTTACGAGACCATTGCTTAGCTAATGAATCATGACTGTACGCATCAGGGGCTAGGGTACGTCGCCGCCCCCACTAAGAGAAAATATAACAAAGTTAGTAATGGGGTAAGCAATATTCTAAGTAGAGCAAAAAGGAATTATAACAGATTTAAGTTTCAAATTGCCAAAGGAAGCATGAAAAAGACATGGGACATAATCAATGATGTCCTTTGTAAATCTTTAAAAAAAAAATGCTTCATATATATCATTCAATGGACAAGATATTTATGATCCTAAAACTATTTCTGATTATTTTAACCGATTTTTTGTAAATATCGGGAATGAAATCAGTGAAGCAATGCCCAACTTAAATGATGATTACGCCAAGTTCTTGCCTACACATTGTACAAATTCTTTATACTTCAAGCCAGATACAGACAGTGAAATTATAAAAATTGTAAAGAATTTAAAGGCTACAAACAGTTGTGGGATAGTATACAAATAATGCACTGCTATCGCCTCGGGCGTGTTAGACTGTTCCAAAGGTACCCTGTGTGGGTAAATCCTACTAATGCCCTCACAAAAGGATGTGATTATTATTTGTTTTATAGAAATATGACGTGGATCCTTGTTATTTGATTCATCCCCTCATCATTCACCCTCATTTCTTCAGTCGAAAGAATTTCAAACGTAGGCGTTTTAAATTCTGTTGAAGCTATTTTTGCGAATAAGAGTAAAACGATGAAATCTCAATGGTTACGATCGCAAAACATGATCGCCAATGACCGGTCATTACCTTAGGATAATGACCGGTAGTAATATCCAAATTTCGCGTTAGGCAAAATAAATGCATGGTCACGGTACGCTTTCAACCAATCATTTGATTAGGATCCACGTCATCATTTTGTTTGTTTGTGTGCGTGTGTGTGTGTGTGTGTAATTTGCAGCTTATGTTTTTAGTCTTTGAATAAATGACAATAGAGGCCACGTCCTTGTCCAATTCTTATTACATGTATTTATTTATAATGAGAGAAAAATAAAAAGGACACTGTTCGTTGAATACAAATAAAAAAGCGATATATATCAATATTTTTGACGCAGGTATACGACAATTTGTTGGGTTAATTTCATATATGCGATAACTTTATTCACAAGCCTCGAAATGGCATCTGTCGGGTTTACAAATAATAAAATGGATGTTAAGTGAAAGAAAAGTAAATGAGTGCGCATACATGGGAACCTTATTTTGCAATGCCATATTGACACTAGCACCCTTTCCCGTGAAAATCACATAATTCTTACTTGAATTTTGGTGGGATTTTCGGCACACTTACTCTCTGGAGTATAAGGATTAAATGATATCAGACATCAGGGGAATACAGTAGAAAACTGTTGCCAATTTTAAGTCAAATATTAGGTGCCCTCCATCGTAAGTTCAACTTATTTTATGAAATAAAAACAAAGTTATTCTCATTGAACAGGATGAGTTATTCAATTGAATGTCAAAATTGAAAGTTATCCGATCCGATAATTTCCCTTGCCACTATGATATATTTTACAAAACATCAATTTAATAATCAAGTTGAGTTCTCGTTAATTTGATTATATTGTGAAAGAAGAAGATGTCATATCAAATCTTTAAAATTGTACGGAGTTGATTAAATCCTACTAGTTACATGCACTGCAGACAGCAATGAGTATATTGACTAACACACACTAGTGGCATGAAAGTTTGTCTGAACCTGAACCGTCATATTTCACATGAGTGTGGGGTCATTGGAAGATCTATTTCTTAGGTTAATATACCTCTCTAGAAATGTTGTAGTCTGCCGAATGACACGGAGATAAATCTAAATTGTAAACATAACAGTCAATTGCTCATATAATAAGATTATATAAATCAATATTTCAACTTTACGTACTCATGTTTTTTCAAGTAAATAATGATAATTAAAAAGATAAGGCAGATGCACACTTTAAAAAGTTTGATTACAAATGAGCAACCTTTGACGAATAATTGATTAAGAGAGCACGATAAGTAAGATAATAATTATAATTTTGGCAGAAACGCACGTCTACAACCCTTTTAAGAAAAGATGTAACATGTGTTGCAACATTTATGTATAATGGGGAGGGGGGGGGGGTATTCGTGCTCACTGCAAACTTCTTAAAATGGAGAAGAAAAAAATAATTGCATTGGAGAAATCATATGTAGCTGTGGAACATGAAACCTACGTACAAAGTCCTTCAATAAATGACAACAAAGCCCTAGTCCTGGTAGGGTTGGTGTTACCCCTTTCCAAAAAACGGAGAAAAAGATGAAAAACATGATGGTTTTTGTATAATGTGAATTGAAATCAAAATAGCGATACATAGAATTTTGTTGACGTAGGTATACTGACTAAATGTTCTTTTTGGTTGTTTATAAATGCAATTATATATCTAGCTTTTCCCTTTGTGAAAGTATGTTAGTACTAAATCCCATACAAAACACCTTCAAAGTCGATTTCCTCTGACAAACACTCGTTTCAAAGTAAAATCTTTGAAATAAGTCAATAAAGCAGCCCTTGTTTTCGTGAACGTGTGAGGAATAAACACACATACAGACAGACACACACGCACACACATTTCACGTGATTTTGTTAATCTCGATACTCTTGCTGCCAATCTGGGTGTTTAGATAACTTTGTTGGAAGAGGATCACTCCTCAAGATATCCTGTGTTTGAGATCAAGGGACCTACCATTAGTCCATTTTATCCCTGCCAAACTATGCACCTTGATTTCCAGTGACACCGGGGTGCCACCTCCAACCGCCCACACCATCTCCTTCTCTCTCTCTCTCTCTCTCTTTAAACATGACGTTGTGTAAAGATAGCTACAAAGTTTGTTCGGGTAATTAAGGTGGCTATGATTCTCATCAGGGTGTACGCAGGATTTTTTCAAGGGGGGGGGTTTTAAAATATTTTGCTCCCGAAAATTTGAAAATCGCGCCGGCCGAAAAGTCGCTCAGTGGGGGGGGGGGGGGGGGGGGGGGGGGGGGGTAAGCGGACACTTTTTTTATTTTTTTTTGGAGGTCAAAAAAATCGCAACGACTCAGCCAGCCGAAAAGTCGCTCAGTGGGGGGGGGGGGGGGGGGGGGGGGGGGGGGGGGGGGGGGGGGGGGGGGGGGGGGGGGGGGTAAGCGGACATTTTTTTTTTTTTTGTTGGTCTCAAAATTTCAAAATTTGACATTTTTCTTCGTTGGGGGGGGGGTAAGGTCACCTTATTTAAGTTAGCCGTGGGGATCTTTTTTTTTTTTTTTTTTTTTTTTTTATTAATAAAAAAAAAAAAGAAAAAAAAAAGGGGGGGGGGTTTTAGTTTCTTTTAGGGGGGGTTTACATACATTGAAATTCCAAAGGGGGGGGGGTTTGAACCCCCAAAACCCCCCCCCTGCGTACGCCCCTGATTCTCATTGGTTCATTGCTTGAACTTGAAGAGTTCTTATTTGCATACAATACGCTCAAACACGTGGACCGTAAATTGGACAGTATAGATATCAATATAATATAATATTTTTTTTGCACACGCCACCAAGAAAATTGAAAAATACTTTAGTTTAATCAGTTGAGGAGAAATCGTATGGTGCGCACCTTGAAGAAGAACCATGCATTTTTTCATTTTCTTATATTTGATCGAGATGGCAAGGTTGTAAGAACATCTGCATTTCACATCACACTGATTTGGGTAATGTTCATGCTTTAGACAGTCGATTGATATGCCGCTCACATCGTGTAATCTCTAATATGCCTCCACACTGAACTAATCCACCTTGTAGACATGATGCAGGAATTTAAACAACCGTAACACGCACTGGATTTTCCAATTACATCAACAACTGTGCTTTTAAACCATCTCCGACAAATCATTTAAATTGCAAGTGGAAACTTAACGACACTTCACTCCAGAAAGTAACGACGACCCTCAACCACCCGTAAACATTCCAGCGGCGGGATATTTAGGAGAATCGCAGGATCCAAGATACCAGATACCTATCAAGAAGGATACCAAGATACCAAGACAGGTTTCCAACGCTCTTCATCATCGGATAACAGCCATTTAAAGGTAAGCATTTTATATTCATACTGATGGAGAAAAAGAGAGGAAAAGAGAAAGGGAAAAACGAGAGGGTGAAAGATAGAGAAAGATATATATAAACATGTGTATATATATATAGAGAGAGAGAGAGAGGGGGAGATAGAGAGAGAAAGAGACAGACAAACAGACGGAGAGAGCGAAGGAGAGAGAGGGGGAGGGAAAGAATGGAAATTAGCTAAAAGGGAAATGAAAGACTTGCTCTAGTGACTCCTAAACAGAGGGTCTAACTCTAGATGAATAACACGGTGCATACATTAAATAAATCATTATAAACAAATAGATAACAAGATTTAAAGCGATTAACACTTACAAATTATTAAATCGAGGGGATATGTTTACATTCATATGCTTTGTAGTTTTGTATCAATGTTGTTGCGGTGTTTTTTGTATTTGATCTTTATAAAGGTTGAAATTGAAATCATATCGAATAACTAAATGTAATTTCTTTCTTCGAATCTGAACCAAACATATAACTCTTTCCTTAATCTAAAACCAAGTTCTGACATGTTATCCCTATCGCTGACTACAAAAAAGCCAAGAAAACAAGTAACGCAGGAGCGAATGTAAGCATGATTTAATGAGGAAATGTTGATGCCCACCGGGTTTCAAAATTATAGGAATTAATGAATGATTTAGTTAAGTTAAAAATTGCAACGATTGCGTAGAGTTGTCATGGTCGAGTGCATGATACATTGTGGATCGCATGATGCGTAGTTCTAGTCCCGCCCAGGCACTAATGTCCTAGCAAGACATTGATCTACATTAGCCACTCCCCACTGTATTCAGGTGTTTAATAGGTACCCGGTAGGAAACGAACGTTATTGTGGTTTGATTGGCATGTGTGCGTCAACTTGTAAAAAAGGCACTTGGCCGAATACTCCCTAGGAAGCAGAACATATGCACTGTTTTGTGAGGATTAGC
>JAVYIG010014238.1:0-42714 GCA_035222895.1 Strongylocentrotus droebachiensis
GACGTTTCATTAAATTTTTAGAGAATGAAGACGATTCGTTGTTCCGCTCTCGAAAATAATTTAGTTCCCCCACCCAAGCTTTTACATTTCATTAAATCATTAGCAAAAGAAGACGATTCGTTGTGTACCGTTATGATTTGTAATCCTCGTCTAAATTCAGTTTCCCCCCGCGCGGAAGCTTTTACGTTTCATTAAATCGTTATAGAAAGCAGACGATTCGTCGTTCCGTTCTCGACTCTTAATCCTTGTCTAAATTAATCCCCCCCCCCCCCCCCTCCGCGCGAGCGCGCAACCTTAGACGTTTCATTAAATTATTATAGAAAGAAGACGACTCGTTGTACCGTTCTCGAAAATTATCCTCGTCTGAATTCAGTTCCCCCTCCCTTCCCCCGCGCGAAGCGCGGAAGCTTTCACGTTTCATTAATTCATTAGAGAAAGAAGACGATTCGTTGTATACCGTTATGATTTTTAATCCTCGTCTAAATTCAGTTTCCCCCTACCCGCGCAAAGCGCGGAAGCTTTTACGTTTCATTAAATCATTAGAGAAAGAAGACGATTCATTGTACCGTTTTCGATTCTTAATCCGTGTCTAAATTCAGTTTCCCCCCCCCCCCTCCCGCGCGAAGCGCGGAAGCTTAGACGTTTCATTAAATTATTGGAGAAAAATTAGAAGATTTGTTGTACCCCTCTCGAAAAAAAATTAGTTTCCCCCTCCCGCGCGAAGCGCGGAAGCTTTCACGTTTCATTAAATCATTAGCGAAAGAAGACGATTCGTTGTACCGTTATGACTTTTAATCCTTGTCTAAATTCAGTTTCCCCCCTCCCACGCGAAGCGCGTAAGCTTTTACGTTTCATTAAATCATTAGAGAAAGAAGACGATTCGTTGTACCGTTCTCGACTCTTAATCCTTGTCTAAATTCAGTTTCCCCCCCCCCCCCCGCTTCGACGTTTCATTAAATTTTTAGAGAATGAAGACGATTCGTTGTTCCGCTCTCGAAAATAATTTAGTTCCCCCCACCCAAGCTTTTACGTTTCATTAAATCATTAGCAAAAGAAGACGATTCGTTGTGTACCGTTATGATTTTTAATCCTCGTCTAAATTCATTTCCCCCCCGCGCGGAAGCTTTTACGTTTCATTAAATCGTTAAAGAAAGCAGACGATTCGTCGTTCCGTTCTCGACTCTTAATCCTTGTCTAAATTAATCCCCCCCCCCTTCCGCGCGAAGCGCGCAACCTTAGACGTTTCATTAAATTATTATAGAAAGAAGACGACTCGTTGTACCGTTCTCGAAAATTATCCTCGTCTGAATTCAGTTCCCCCTCCCTTCCCCCGCGCGAAGCGCGGAAGCTTTCACGTTTCATTAAATCATTAGCAAAAGAAGACGATTCGTTGTGTACCGTTATGATTTTTAATCCTCGTCTAAATTCAGTTTCCCCCCGCGCGGAAGCTTTTACGTTTCATTAAATCGTTATAGAAAGAAGACGATTCGTCGTTCCGTTCTCGACTCTTAATCCTTGTCTAAATTAATCCCCCCCCCCCCTTCCGCGCGAAGCGCGCAACCTTAGACGTTTCATTAACTTATTATAGAAAGAAGACGACTCGTTGTACCGTTCTCGAAAATTATCCTCGTCTGAATTCAGTTCCCCCTCCCTTCCCCCGCGCGAAGCGCGGAAGCTTTCACGTTTCATTAATTCATTAGAGAAAGAAGACGATTCGTTGTACCGTTCTCGACTCTTTATCCTTGTCTGAATTTCAAAAATGTTCTTTGTCTATTCCCTTTTCTTCCTATGTCCTATTCCTCTTTACTCCTCTCTTTTTTTGGCCGGCGTTTATGGGGGGACCCACCCCACCGCCCCCTGGCTACGGCGCCTGCGGTTAGATGAACATATGTTGATACTTGTCCGCCCCGGAAGCTCAGGGGTTTAAGGTTTTAATTTACGGTCAGATTAGCATTCAGGGGTCCGCCTTAGGGCCCTAGGCGGGGTCCAGGGGGCAGAGCCCCGGAAGTTCAGGAGTTTTAGGCATTTAATTACGGTCAGATGAGCATTATTTTGATACCTAATTGTTACAGTGGCAGGTCACTAATTGGCTTGGGGTTCAGGGGGCGGAGCCCCGGAATCTCAAGGGTTTTAGGCACTCAATTACGGTCAGATGAGTATCAAGGGGCCCGCCTATACTCTTGGTTGGGTCCAGGGGGCAGAGCCCCCGGAAGCTCAGGGGTTTTAGGCGTTTAATTACGGTCAGATGAGCATTTTTGATACCTTATTATTTGTGACACCGGCAGGACACCATTTGCGTGGGGTCCAGGGGGCAGAACCCCCAGAAATCAGGGGTTTTAGGCATTAAATGACCGTCAGATGAGCATCTAAGGGCCCGCCTTAGGGCCCTAGGTGGAATCCAGGGGGCAGAGCCCTTGGGGTTCTAGGCATTTAATCATGGTCAGTTGAGCATATTTTGATACCCCATTATAATGTGACACTGGCAGTTAACTATTTTTTCTTTCTCGCTCTCTTTCTTTCTATTCCTCTTTAATATACTTTTTCAAAGAAAGTGTGTGTGTGGGGGGGGGGGCTCGAGGATTCCGATCCCCGCCGTTCCGCGGGCCCTGATATGTAGGCATCTCAAGAAGCATTTTCTTGCCTGGCTGTAAATTTAGGAATTTGTCATTTTTCCAACAAACGCATAAAGTGAGGCAAAATCTCGGAAAATTATCTCATTTCAGCATTATTTGTAAACCCCCCCCTCCCCTATCAGTACGCCAGTGCCCCCCCCCCCTTCGATCTACACCTTGCTGGCGGGAAAATTGCAACTGATATCCCCTACCTTTCTTCATTCTCTTTTTTTTCCTTTCCCTTTCTCTCCTCTTTCCCTCTTCCTTCCCTTCCTTATCTCTCTTTTAGGTTTGCTGGGGGGGGGGAGGGGCAAGGTCATTTTGGTCCCCACCCCGCTCCACACATTGTTGGCGGGATTAACCGCAACTGATCTCCGCTTCTTTTCTCCCTTATCTTTTTTGCTTCCTCTTTTTTGTTCCCTTTTAGCTCTCCTCTTTTCCTTTTCCTTCCTTCTCTCTTTTTTTTAGCTGGACGGGGGGGGGGGGGGGGAGGCTAGGGCCTTTTGCCCCCCCCCCCGATCCACAACTTGTTGGCGGGAAAATTGCAACTGATATCCCCCTTCTTTTCTTTTCTTTTGCTTCTTCCTCTTTTGTCCTTCCCTTTATCTCCTCTTTTTTCTTTTTTCTTTCCCTTTCCTTCCTTCTCTTTTATTTTTTGATTGGGGGGGGGGGAAGGGAAGGAGGGGGGGGGGGGAGGCAACAGCCTTGGAGGCAAGCCCTTTTGCCCCCCCCCCCCGATCTCCTTCTTCCCTCTTTTCATTTCTTCTTCCTCTTCTTTTTTTCTTCTCCCTTTCTCTCCTCTTTCCCTTTCCCTTCTTTTCCTTCTCTCTTCCTTTTTTTTTTTTTTTTTTTTTTTTGCGGGGGGGGGGGGGGGCTAAGGGCCCGCTCGGCCCCCCCTGGATCCGCGCCTGAGGCAGTCTGCCTAGTAGAGTATTGTGTATTTGGTTATTCTTTACAAAATAGATGCTATTGCCATGGGAGCTTCACATTTCTCCAACTGATACATAAGATATCCCAGATATAGAAAGTATATATCTTTTACCTTCAACATTTTATTTTCGTAAAATAGCTTGTCAATGTGAGCGCGCCAATCAGCTGCCGAAATAATTCTCACTGCTCTCTTTTGAATGAGCAGAATTTTATTTAAGTAGGATTTGGCTGAGGCACCCCAGGCTAGCACACCATAATTTAAGTATGGCAAAAATAAGGAACAGTACAACATGCTAAGTACATTTCTTGGGAATACAAACTTCAATTTGTTGATCATACCAACATTTCTAGAGATCACTTTACTTAAATGAGTAGTATGCATCTTCCAAGTCAATTTATCATCAATGTGGAGACCTAAAAAATTAATAAATGAGACCTTTTCAATATTTACCTGATCAAAGACTACATTACCAGGCATTACTGTTTCACTATTACTGAATAACATATATTTAGTTTTTAATAAGTTAAGTGACAGTTTATTTGCATGAATCCATTTAGTCAATACACAAAGCTCTCTATTTACAGTTTCTAAAAGAGTATTTAAGTTTCTATGAGAACAGAATACACTTGTATCGTCTGCAAATATCAAAAAGAAAAACGTCTCTGAGGATTTTGGAAAATCATTTACATATAAAATAAAAAGCAGGGGACCCAAGAGGGAGCCTTGAGGTACTCCACACGTGACGGGTAACATATCTGAACAAATTTCGCCGAGCTGCACAAATTGCTGTCTGTTCTAAACCATTCGAGTGCAGTTCCTCTTACCCCATATTAAGCAGGCACGTAGCCAGAGTTCGATGTTTGTGGGGGCACATACATGTAATCGATCGATGTAAAAAAAAGGGGTCTAAAAAAGTTCAACCGATCTTGGAAATTTTAGGGGGGACACGCCCCCCCCCCCCCCCTTCCCCGTGGCTACGTGCCTGATAATAAGAGAGCTTGTGCAACAAAATATTATGGTTCACCGTATCAAAAGCTTTGGAATAATCCAAAAATATACCAACCGTATGGAGGCGTTTATCAAGTGCCGAAGATTTTTTGTCTAAAAGACATAAAACAGCATGAGAAGTTGTGTTTCTCGCGAAAACCAAACTGAGAATTTGAGAAAACTTGACACGACTTCAAAAACTTTATCAATCTAATATATACAAGTTTTTCCAAAATCTTGGAGAAGACAGTAAGTAGAGAAATTGATCTATAATTACCCGTTTCTACAGGGTTCCCTTTTAGGCACAACTTTAGCTATTTTCATTTTTTTTAGGAACACTTCCATGCATTAAAGACAAGTTATAAATGTGAGTGAGAGGTAGGCCTACGACTACAAATGAAATTACTTCTTTTATCAAATCATTAGTTATTCCATCATATCCAGGGCTCTTATTCCTTTTCAAGCCACTTACAACATCTATAACCTCAGAATTCACTACAGGAACAAAAAAATAAAGTCTTTTCATTTGGACTGGCTAAATAATTTCCATAGGTTTTCTTGTATATCAGGTATGGACCTAGACAGAGTAGCACCAATGTTAGAAAAATATTCATTAAATGCTTCACACATAAGTTTCTTGTCTTCAATAAGACCATCCTTCCAGGTGAGTTTTGTAATACTCTGTAGTTTAGGATTGGTTTTCAAGACATTTCGAATAACTTTCCATATTCCTTTAACATTGTTACACGTAGACTGGAATTGAAAATGATAATAGTCTTTCTTACCTGGTTAGGAGATCGAAGCATGCAACTGATTGTCCCTGGTGTGATACGTCTTGCTATTTGGGACGCCATTGTCTCAACTGTTTTTATTTCTTAAATTAAGGGTCGTAGGATAAAGGAATTCTAGAGTCTTTGGTTGGAGTTCCTCTCGCTCAAGTCTCTCTCCGAAGAAGAATTCTATAGCTATGCGCACCACGACATGTGCGCGCACGTAATAAAACAGACTGGCGAAAAACATTTACCACGCCCACCCAGCACCTCCTCCGCCCCTCCCACTTTTACAAAAAGTACCAAACATTATTCAACTGAAGAGGGGGGGGGATAGGTTATTTAAAGATGTTTTGATGTGGACCAAAAACACACACAAAACAAAACATGCAAAATAAGCAAGCAAACAGATCATGATCGAGTACATCATCTTCTTTATTATTGCAAGTTTGCTACAGTCAAGGACACTCTACACTGTAAAATGGTTATAATTCTTTTAAAGAGGGAGTGAGAATTTAAAACAACATCAACATATACAAAAAGTATAATCTATAGTTACAATTAAACAGAAAAATAAAAATACAGCATATTTCATTTGGAATCGAATCAAATTTATTCTAAAAAAAAAAACAGACAAACACATCTTGAAATCAAAATGAATTACCCGGTACACTCTTTTGAAGAGTGTGTAATCGTTAAACGATTTCATTTCAGTTGAAGAAAAAGCATGACATATAAATGAAGATAAAACAGTATAGGCCTAATAACTGTTCAAAAATACGTTGTTGTTTTTTAAATTTAAAATAAGTGACAAGTAACAGATACCCTGCACATATTCCCTGGTTCAATTCAATATTTTACTCTCTCCACTCCATGCATTTCAGACAGTTGTCATTCTACAGATGCTTACCCATCCACAGTGATATATGAATCTAACCAGGTATATGGGTGAAGAGAAGCACTGAAGAAATACCTCAAGGACACAGTTCCATGATGAGACTCAAACACATTACTGTGCCTACTTGAATCACTCATGAATACGGTCATTATTTGAAATTTGTTATTCTTTTAGAATTGAGAATATGATCCTTTTTATCACAACCTTTTCTTGTTTACAAAGCACTAAAATGGTCAAGACCCAAATTATTTGTCTGAATTATTATCTTTATGAAAATCGCACCCATATGCATGTAACTTATGAAGTACACAGGAAAAGTTCCTAGAGCTACCTCACACAAACGAAAGTAACTCTTGGAGATTGCGCTTTCAGTTGCATCGCTACACAGCTTTGGAATAACTTACCACTAGACATAAGATAAGCCTATCTGTTGCTGTTTTCAAAGTTTTGTTGAAGATGCTCTTGTTTTCCGGAGCTTTTTTACAGGCTTTTTATTGTTTGTCTGTAAAGTATCATTGTTGAGAGCTTAGTTTGCATCACAGTAGAGTATATTTGTATACCTGTAGTAGCTTCGCTATATAAATTGGTCTATTTATAATCATTATCATGTTCAGGTTTGGATTTTGATCAATAAATTGAATTTCCATTAATATAAATTAACCTAAGGCAAATATTATATGTTCTCTTTGCCTCATAGTGTACTAATAAATGTTCCTGCATGATTTTGAGCTGTAGAAATCAATGGATTCCAACAATATTTTGAAATTACTCTAAACATTACCTGTTTATAACTGGAAGATAAAATATAGTCATACATATATTAGGCAACGCCCGATTAGAGATCTACTTGAGTATAATTGTTGCAAGACAACCATATAACACACTTCATACACAAAATATGATTGAATAAAAACATTACCCGTAAACAATGCATCAGGTTTTCAGATTCTGATATCAAAATGAATGTTAGCTGCTGGATTGCCTGGTTTGAGCTATGACGACAATGATGTTTGAACAATTATATTTTCTTTGGTCATCAAACATCTGAATAATTGGCATATTTTGTATTTCAGCATATTGTTACATACTTATATTTTATTTCATTTGTTATTGAATAATTGCTTCTTTATTTCAGGTACAGTAAAAGCGTATGTACATTTATAAGTTGTTACTTAGCACTAACCAACATCTACAACATAAGTACTCTAGCTGGTAAGGGATAGAAATAGCTGCCTGCCCATGTGCATAGAGCAGGGTATCAGGTAATAGTTTGGGGAATGTTATTTCTGACCATGCAGTTTCATCAGTTTGCTATTGATTTGTTGGTCTAAATAGACACATATCTATTGTATGATAATCAATTAATGAGCTTTTTCTTCTCTCAAATTAATTCCATTATCAGAACTCATCAGCTTTCACAATAAACATTAATTTAATTTCAAATCATGTAATAACTAATAAACACTTCTGCCTTTAAGGCTTCTGCAAAATAATATTTCAGAGCGTTGATTGCTTTTGGCAAAATGCATCTAGTAATTGCTTGGCTGAAGTTATCTTTTTAAAGGTAGGCTTTACTACTGCAGCTAGAAGGGATTAGACCACACAGCGAGCCAACAAGGTCACTGTGACAGGTGGCTATCTCATTAACTCAGCTCTCATTTAACATCAGAAAAAGAGGATCATGGGGGACCAACAGGCACCGATTTTGGAAGTTTTTGTATATAGAGGGAGTAAGTAGCTACAAGTAGGACAGTGTGCCTTTAAAAGAAATTCCCTTCAGTAAGCTAAGCCATTCTCAATTGAAATTATAATATTTCTGGCCATGTCATATCTAATTAAATTCTCATTATTCAACACCATGAAATGGCATCATCTATTAAATGCAAAATGAAATTAATTCATTCTGATATTTCATATGCTTTTATAATTATGACATATCATCTCTCCTCTCAGACCCAAGGTTTGTTCAATGCGTGATAAACCTACGAGAGGCACAAGGACGCTAGACAAAATCATCACCAATATCAGCGATTACTACCAATCGCCTACCATATCTTCGCCTTTGGGTGCAAGCGATCACTGCACTGTCTTATGGTTGCCGTTGGGAAACATCACAAAGAGTCCCAACGTTATCAACAAACGCACAACCAGACCAATGAAAGACAGTAGCATTAGAGAGTTGGAATGGAGATCCTCAACTGTGACTGGAGTGACGTTCTCTCAGCTGAAAACGCAAATGATAAGTGCAATGCGTTTTACTCTACATTATCACCAATGATTGAGAGATACTTCCCAACTCGCAGCGTCAAACTACATGACTGAAAGGATGACCCCTTCCATTAAGTCGTTAATCTACCAGCGCCAAAGGGCATTTGCTGTTGAAGCGAAGGGAGAGTGGCGACGCCTCAGGAATCGAATCAAACGTGAAATTGAACATGCAAAACAAGACTACTACAAAAACCGTGTGCAAAACTGAAAATGCCAACCCGACGTCATGGTATAAGCATATAAAGACGATGACAACTGGCCAGACGAGATCTCCACTTATTCGCATCGAAGGCACTTCTCCTACTGACTTCGACGCAGCGGCGAATAAGATATACAACTTCTTCGTGAACATTGCAAACGACATTCTAGATTGGACCCTTCTAGTTTGCCGTCATATCTACCGGCTGACCAACCACTTCCCCTTGTTCAACCATGGGAAGTTTATCGCGAGTTGAAAGCCATAAACAACGGAAAGCTCCTGGATCAGACGGCATTTCGGCCAGACCTGTCAAGAAATTCGCTTATGAGCTTTGCTGTCCGCTTACTGATATTCTAAACGCATCTTTTAGTCAGTCCATTGTACCAGAGCGTTGGAAGAGAGCGCATGTTGTTCCCATTCCTAAGACATCTCAAGCATCTATCGATAACCTCAGACCAGTATCTTTGACTAATCATTTTGCCAAGATAGCCGAAAAGTTCATTGCTAAGTGGACTTTCAGCGACATGGAGAACACCATAGACCCAGCACAATTCGGGAACATGAGGGCTATATCCACCTCTCACTACTTGATTGATCTCCTACAAAAGGATTCACAGCAATGCTGACAAGCCCAAAATCATTACTACAATGGCATCTCCTTGAAAATAACCTCTAATGTGTAGAAAAATATACTGAAGATGATGGTGCAACTCGTCAGTAGAAAAAATTGCACACAAATTAATAATGTCCAGATTAATTTTTAATAAATATGACAAACGCCCTCTTGGGTCCAGTCTGAGACAGCAGTGTATTATGCTATGGGAAAATGAATTGTATTGATATATATCGAGCAAAGCTGCAGTGCACTCAAAATATTCCCCTTTCCCTCTTTCCCCTCTCTCCTCATTCCTTCCCTTTCCCCTCTTCCCTTCCCTTTCTCTCTCTTTCCTAATCCCCCTCTCATCCCCCACCCATTTTTCCTCATTCCCCCTCTCTCTCTTCGTCTCTCTCTTCCTCTTTCCTCACCCCCCCCCCCCCTCTCTCACTCTTCATCCCATTCCCTCCCTTTCTTTTGTTTCCTTAACCGCTCTCTCTTTCCCGTTCCCTCCCCCCTCACTCTTTCCCACCTCTCTATCTCTTTCTATGTCATACCCTTCAATATATATTTCAGGGAATGGCATATCTTTAAATAAAATAAACCACAATTTAAAACAAAGTTTGTATTAAAGGCATGTTTGACCAATTATAATCTGGTTTCACATCAAATATATGACATAGTACTATCTCATATTCTCAAAATACATGGTCAATAAAATTGTAAGCCTGCTTGACTACATGGATACTGCTCATCATCAGTTATACAGCACATTCTCAATTCACATTGAAATATTTCCAATAACAAACATTCTTTCAAGCGATCACATGTATGTATGTTTTAGCAAAAATACACATAAAATATACATTATAGATAAAAAAAAATTATATATTCATGGATGGCAGGGTCGCAGCCTCTGCTATTCTTCTTCAGTCTAATATACATATCTAAATCATGTTCTTTAACATTTCCAGCAGGTCCAAATGCCATTTAGTAAAAGTTATCTGCTTTATCGAATCTGGCGGATATTGGCAAATAGAGCATCGCAATAAAGGTCTTTACAATGAATTTCCAAAAAAGGCTTTACATTTACAAGTAATATTTTCAATAACAAACATTCTTTCAAGCAATTGCTCAAAAAGCATTACTACATGTATGTACCGGTATGTATTAGCAAAAACACACATAAAATATACATTGTAAATAAAATTTTAAAATTCATAGATGACAGGGTCCCAGCCTCTGCTATTCTTCTTCAGTCTAATATATCTAAATCATGTTCTTTAAAATTTCCAGCAGGTAATTTCATACATTTATCCAAATACCATTTAATAAAAGTTATCTGTTTTATCGAATCTGGCGGAAATTGGCAAAATAGAGCATCACAAGAAAGGTCTTTACATTGAATTTCCTAAAAAAGCTTTACATTTACAAGTAATGTGACATACAATGAGTTAAATATTGTTCCTTCTTTGCCTTGATGTCATCTGTGCTCACTTGTTTGTTGTAATGTTGCAGAAGTGCCTGTAGCAGCCCGCATGGTATCCTGGTTGGACATACCTTTATTGAAAATAAATAAAAGGATCATTTAATATCATTTATTAAAAAAGAATAGGTCTATAGTTCTACGAGACAGACATACTGAAGTATTCATCACTACAAAACCTACAGTATGAGTCGAATCTAGCATATAACTATCATCAAAATACAAATAAAAAAAATATCTGTGCTGACTGGTTACTGTCTCCACTGAACGGACTGGACATCAGTGACACTAACAGTGGAAATTATTCAGAACTGCTTATTAGAAAACGTAAGGAGGTGTCTCATATTTTTATGAAGTGTTTTTTTTGTGTGTGTAGAGCATGGAGGGCATAGGGTACTGTAATAAATTTTTCATCATGAATAAAAAAAAAGATCACCAGGGCAAGGGCAAGGCTCATTCTCCAACACAAGTGGCATATTAATTTAAAACGTGTCAAATATTGACGGGACTGTGGGCCTCACCATGCAGAATTTTTCAAACATGCAAAAAAAAAAAAAAAAAAAAAAAAACACTTTGATTGTGGAAATTAAGGGACAGTGGCCCCTCCCCCCCCCCCCGAAAAAAAACCCACCAGTATGCTGTTCTCAGACGATACCGTAATCGATATGTGGACAATAAATACCCACATTAATTATGAAGACCTGATCTGTACTAATGTAGTAAGAATCAAGCCTGACCAGTATCCAATTTGACTTGATCAACCACTTTGATCAAGTCAGCTAGGCCTCAATTTCGAGAGCATAGCATTTTTTTAGAAGTAGAAATTACCCGGTAGATATTTTTTATCTAGACTCCTTTTTTCTTGATTCTAGTTGTAACGTTTAGGGCCGGAAATAGACATATGACACCCAGGCGGATGACCGAGGCCTGCGTTGTGCGTTACTGTTATTGTTAACGTGCCCCTTCCCTTGTTAGACGCAGGTTATGTCAAGTGGAAAACACTCTGTCCCTCCGATAGGACGTTAAATGAGGCACGTTAAGAACCCATTGCACTATTCGTATAAGACTAAGAGTAAGAGTAGGGGGAAACCCCGGTGTAATAAGTGCAAGAATCTTCACTTCAGTATTAGATCTATTTGAAAATGAAGGAGGCAGATTAATATCTCGAAGAAGAAGAAGAAGAAGAAGAAGAATAGGATCAGAGTTATCTGAACATGCTGAAATAGTTAATACAATCATTTCTTCGGAATGGAATGACATAGATATAGATCTAGGGCCTACCTCTTTTTTGTTGAACTTGTTGCAGTTCGAACACCTCCCTGGCCTGTTCACTCCTCCGCCGGAGGCTCCGGGCGAGTACTGCTCTGTCTGCAGCTCGAACGAGTCGAAGTCGAGTTGACCGCAATCGCAGCAATTTTGTTTTCTAGTTCAAACCCAAAACTGACGTCCTTCCAAAGATCTGCACACTCCTTGAATTTTCTGTAACTCTTCCCACTGAAAGATATCACCTTACTGTGAGTCAAAATTGTATGCATACAGCAAAAACCAGTGTTTTCCTCTGAAACATTCAGTTGTTGACGACAGATTACTACACCTGAAGCTCGAAATAGCGCGCGCCAGTGGTACGTGCACAACACTGCCTGTGATTGGCTAAAAAGCTTGAGGCGCTGTAACATTTAATTGATACATGCACAGTGATTGGACAACCTCCGTGAAAAAAAAAAAAATTTAGGCACCTTTTTTCTATTTTTTGAGCTTATATGCATTTTTTTCGATTGACGAGTTGTGACTATAATATCAAAATATATTCTTTAATAATATCCACTATTAAAAAAGTAGATGCCGAGCCGAGGTCACGAAACTGACGAATTTTGGGGCTCACCCGGCGTTCTAAGATGAACGTCCGTCCGAGTGCTGTAGCATGGATAGCGAACTTTCTCACCAAAAGAAAACAGAGCGTGAAATATCGAACGACGCTCTCTGATTGGCTGGAAGTTTCTGCAGGGGCTCCACAAGGGACTAGACTTGGTCTTATTATCTACCTGGCTATCATCAACGAGGCATGCCGGAGGTCACCGTCGTCTTACTTGAAATATGTGGATGACCTAACAATGCTAGAATGCAGGAAATCCCTATCGCCACCGAATATCCAGACAAGCGTGAGCAACCTACAAGAATGGACTGTAGACAACAACATGAAACTGAACCACAAAAAGTGTTCTGTGATGACAGTAACTTTCATGCGTGAACCACCCCCACCGCCTGTCATCCAAATTGATGGACATGACATTAGTCGAGTAGATTGTGTCAAATTACTAGGGGTTTTCATCCAAAAAGATCTAAAATGGACTTCTCATGTCAATGAAATTGTTAAGAAGGCAAACATGAGGCTGCATAATATGCTGAGAGTTCTCACTAAATTTCGATTGCCCTTAAATGATATAGTGCTCATTTACTGTTCATACATAAGGCCAGTGTTGGAATATTGTGCGCCCGTTTGGAACTTCGGCTTGTCTGCCAAACAGCATGAACAAATAGAGAGAATTCAAAAGCGAGCGTGCCGCCTCATGATAGGCCCACGTTTTGTCTCGTATCAAAACGCTCTTCAACTGTGTAAGGTGTCCTCTTTGAGTGACCGCAGAGTTAAATTTGCAAAGAAGCTGCTCGAGCCTGGGCCAAAGTTTAGTCATTGGCTGCCCCAATCATGTGGGGACTCCCATTCTCGAAATCTGAGAAATAAAAACAAGTTCACTGAAATGTCATGCAAAACGACACGGTATAGAAACAGTCCGTTGCCATATCTAGTCAGATTGTTAAACGCTCATAGAACTGAATAATTACCAGTTTCACCTTCGACGAATACATTGTTCTCCACTACTTTAACTCTCTCAATACCCCTATTTTCACCTCTCTGTCAGTGCTGTGCTGCGGAGCGGGGAGACCCTCTTCATGGCTTTCTTGTTCTCTAGCTCTCTGTCTTGTTACTCTCACCCTTTGTCTCCCCTCCTTCTCTCTCCCTCTCTCAGCGTGTCCACACCACAGAACTCTTAAGAGTTCTGTGGTCCACACACAAAACATATTTATCCCGAAACTCTATAACGAAACGTCGTATAAAGAATCATAGTATAAATTTCAAAGTGTCCACACACAAGAAACGTCATATAAATAATCATCATATAAATTCAAGGATGTCCATAAACAGAAGAAAGTAATCCTGAAACTCTACAGTCTGGTCTCCTTTCGCTCGAGGTCACGTTAAGCCCCGCCCAGTTAGTTACACTAGTTACACTCCCCCTGTCCACACACAACATTTCCGTGATTAGGCGTGATTCTTTATTGAGTTTCAGTTCGAAACGATGCCCAAACCTGCGTTTCGTTAGACTAGTTTTGTTATACGACGTATCGTTAGTGAGCGTCCACACACACAATTTCATCGTAAAACTATCGCGAAACGGTATCGCTATCGCGAAACGGTATAGCTAATCACGGAAAATGTTGTGTGTGGACAGGGGGTCTATCTCCCTTTCTCTCTCTCTCTCTCTCTCTCTATTTCTCTGATATAACTTCCTAAATAAAATGGTGACATGTGAATGCATTTTTGAATAATGTTACTATTGAATTTTACTTTTTTTAACAAAATCAGATTTAATTGTACACAATCCTGTTTGACTTTTTAACAATTCCCAAGATGATGCACATTATATCGAATATTACAATGGCAACCTTTTACCCATGTTTTTATGCGAAATTTATCTATCCGGGGTAAGCGGACAAATTTTTAATTTTTTTTTTATCTCGAAATTTGAATATTTGACATTTTTCTTCGTTGGGGGGAGGTAAGGTCACCTTTTTTAGGTTAGCCGTGGGCATAATTCTTTTTTTTTTTTTTTTTTTTTTTTATAATAAAAAAAAAAAAGGGGGGGGGGGGGGGGTTTTAGTTTTTTTTTAGGAGGGTTTACACACTTAAAAATACCAAAGGGGGGGGTTTAACCCCCCCCCCCCCCCCCCCCCCCCCTGCGTACGCCCCTGGAGTCATGTGACAGTCATGCGGTTACGGAGTTACGTCTTTGTGTCACTGACCCTTCGAAATGTTAATAATTATATGTCATCTTTTATAACTGATCCGATGAAATTCCTTTGGCAGTATTTAGGCTGGTCATGTGATACGTATATGACTGTCATGTGATAGTTGTCATTAAGAGCCCTTGGTTCCCCTGACCATTGATTCTGCCTGATCCCATTGGTCCTTGGAAAGCTGAAACATAAACAGTAACATTTATTCATGATAAACATTGTGTTACACAGAAAGCATGTCACATTATTTTAAGCCACGCTCTATCTAAACCTAATAATTATCAGCTATGTTATCTTAAAACTTTAAACATCTTTTGTTTATGTACTGTTCCTACTATGTATTATATCTCGATGTAACCCATCTGTAAATAATTATTTTATATCGTGAATAAGTACCGGTAAAACAAACAAACATGTACCTTAAATCCCTTATCAGGGATTTGCCAAGCCCTCAAAAACTTGTCTCACAATTTTATCTTTAGCAGCAAGATGGGTTCATGAAAGTATGTGCACAATTTTAGATCAATAGCCTCTGTGGTTTTCTCTCCATGAAAAAATTAAAGTCCTCTTTTTGTACACAAAAATTGGGTGAATAAAATACTGTCAGTTGCAAAATTCAAATTTGAAAAAGAAAACTGGCTAATTTTGCTGATAATGAATATTTTGCCACCATACTTATAGAAAAGTTTTCAATTACAATTTTTTTACATTTTGGCCCTTTACAAGTTTTTAGATATACGCTGTGCAAATCACTGCAACACCCTTTAAAGGTTTTAATTATTCAACTTTTTGAATGTAGCAGTCCATGAAATAACATTTATTTTAAATGATAATAATAATGAATCATTTTACCTGGCACGTTTATATTCGCTCAACAACCCCCCATGACACACCTTTGTGATACCCCTGCCCAAAACAATAATCTGCTATCAGTTATATTCTGATTCATTTCTACCAATGATTGATTGGTTTTCTTTACCAACATCAATATATTTCATACAATGTGTTTACATTATACAAGAAAGAAACCATTGGTAGGTAATGAAGGTGGTAAAATTGATAACTTACCTCAAGGTAACTACTAAACGCTCCAGATACCTGCAGTCTCTGACCACCATCAAACATGAAAATCTCTCCATTAAACCAGCTTGCATAATCACTGCATAGATAACAAGCCAGGTTGGCTATCTCCTCTTGTTCTCCAATGCGACCGGTAGGGGTGGAGTTCGTGAGTAACTTCTGGAACTGACCTGTGGGATCCAGTCTGCTGAAGGCTCCCTGTTATAATGGGAATGATTAAGACAAATCTGTTACTAGATATTCGTAATAGCCCATAAAACATCAACTATACATGCACCTTCTTTATCATCTGATGCAGTAAAACAACCGAAAGTTAAAGGAAAATGCAGCAGCAAAACATAGTGTGTTGCACGGATTGCAAGAGCAAAATAAATATGCTGTTAAGAAATCTTTTTTTTTTTTTTTTTTTGGTAAAGGTTCAAAACTGTATAAACTATTAAAGTAAACACAGTCAAACCTGTCCAGCGACCGCCCAAGGGAATCACAAACAGTTGTCTTTGTAGACAGGTACCTGTAGTACATGTCCAATGAGAAACCCTTTTCAAGGGAAACAAATAATGTGGTCTTTGTAGACAGGTGGTCACTAAAGCAGGTTTGACTTTACATGTAGTTAAACAAATGTACTTGGTGAATAAGCTACTGTATGTAAGCTTATTTTGTCTTGCATGTGAATGAAAATTCATTTTTTTAAATCTAAAGAGGTACATTTGTTATCATTATTGTTATTATTATTGATTTATTTTCCACATTTCCATTTTATTTTTAAACTGTTACTATTCATACAGTGTCCATGAGATGATTGGTAATTCATAAACACTAAAGCATTTCCTAAAGCAAATGACCTAGAAACTTTCATGTCAAGTCCAAAGTCCACAGCAGTCCATTCAACCCCCCAAAAAGGTAAAAATCACGTTTTTTTACATGATTTTTTTTCTCAAGGGAGGGGGGGGGGGGCGGGCCCCCAGCCCCCCCCCCCCCCTGGATCCGCCACTGCTGTAAACAAATCCTACTTTACTCAAGATAGTGAATGGAGAAAGGATAAATTAATCAGTGACTTGAAACTGACTTTTGTGTAGATTCCTCCTGGTGCTATACAATTGAATCTCATTCCATGGCGACCCCATTCCACAGCTAACTTCTACATGTGAAAAGGAAAATAAATATATATTAATAACTGTAATGTGTTCTGCGATGGCAGCTTATACAAGTACATTTCACTCGTCATCCACAAAATCAGTTTGAAGAAAACTTAGCCAGTTTATGTGGATTCACTAAATTGTGCTGAATATGTTTTGCTCTTTTCACCAAATACATAGTAACTGTAAACCAAGCATTAACTATATACAAACTTTTTGGTCCATATTTGTCCATATTTGCACGATGGTGCAATTGAAAATCTGTAAAAACATATCATGGCATGCTTAAAAAATATATGTATTCATCAATTTACAACATAACAAAATTGTATATGGTATACTTTGTGTCATGTCCTCCTTTCTTTCCTTTTTTTTTTTTTGGAGGGGGGTGAAACAGACAAAACAACACATTAAACATGGGGTGTAAATTTACAACAACCGAATATTCAATCTTTACTTATTTTTATCAGCAATTAATTCAGTCAACATACCAGTATCACACATAACCCCAATCAATCCCAACAAGTAATACCTACTGTATTGCAGTTATGCCTGTTTAAACCTATAACTAATATAGCAATAGACTAACCTAGTTAACATTCTCAAGTCCACTCTTAGCAGCACCACTGGGAGTAACAAAGGGAGATCCAAGGGCTGCATATGGGGTGCTGATCGTCAAGAAATTGGCACCTGAAAATAAATAAAGTATAATCTTGGATCCATTTTTCTGTTTTGACATATTCATTCTAAAAAAATATGTTTGGTAGCATTTTTATTCAACAAATATGTACATACACTGTACATGTATATACAAAAGGTTCTAAGGAAGATTATTAATAGTTTGTGTATAATTTTTAAATACAACGGGAGGGGGAAAGAGTTAAATCCCACCCCCCCCCAAAAAAAAAAAAAAAAAAAATAATAATAATAATAATAATAATAATAATAATAATAATAATAAATAAATAAATTTTAAAAAAATATATAAAAAATAAAAAATAAAAAATAACCAACAAACAAACAAAACAAAATAAAACAAAGCAAAACAAACAAAAAGCTTGTACTGAATATCACTCTAATAAACTACTTTGTGTATCTCTCTTGAACAAAACAATGATAAATAAAAAGATGTTTACTCTAATTGGGACACAATTAGTCCATTGATTTCAGCAATGCAGGAACATACATTTATAGTTTGATTTACTCAAATACAAACAAAATAATGTAAGACCAGAAAATTTTGCAAAATAAGTTTGTTCAAATAAAATTGTTTTCTCTCTTTCATTTTCTTTACAAGAGTTTCTTGACGTGAAAATGGCAAAAGCAATGTGCATATTAAGTTTCAAACTTTCCTTTTTCCTTATGATTACTCCTCCTGATCGTTTAATTCCTGCAAAATGCATCTAACAACATTCAGTTTCATCAGCTGTTTATACAGGGATCATTAATAGATATTCTTGTATTTTGGCAAACCTTTTTGCTGCTCAACAAGTCTCTTCCCGATCTCCAAGGTGGTGTACATTGTACCATTCAGAACAACATCAACTATTGTCCTCCAAGCATTGGGAGACAGACGTTCTGAGGGAGATATGAAGTTAGCGGCAGCATTGTTGATGACGACATCTGGAAGTCCTCCGCAGATCTCTACAAACTGATCTACAGAGGATTTAACAGCTTCAGGATCTCGTATGTTAGCTGGGATCGGATGAACAGGGTTTCCAGTTTCCGCTGAGATCTCTTCCGATGTGCTTTTCAGAACATCTGCAGATCTGCAATTGGATGGAATTTTAAAAACCTGGTCAATGGAAAATGTGATTGGAGGACTTCTGCACAAGGACTAAATAAATTGAACACAATGTTATTATGATTGTGGTGGCATGACACACAGAGAGAGAGCGGATCTCTATTGAATATTAAACGTATAGCAGATGCATATGGTTAAAGGGAACATGCCCCCTGTGCCCCCCTCACCCATTCTTCACCCTTGGATTGGCTACCGATGTAATTCTAATTTCTTGTATCCAAAATTCTCTTCACTCAGTTGATAACAACTAAATACAAAGAGTACATACTACAACACGGGACTCATTGAAAAAAATAGTGCATTAAATAGCCTACAAATTTATCTTAAACTTGCCCAATATGGCAGCTAAGTTTCTCAAAATTTCCCAAAATAACAGTTTGATTAGCCTCCACTAAGAATGCAAACTGAACTAACTTGCTTGATCACATTAAAGATGGTCTGAAATAAATTTGTCCTATCTACTAGCATTTGTTGCAAGTATGTTTATTACATCAGTGCAAACCTCCAGTCACTCTATGTACTGTACCTGCTGACAATGGCAACCTCAGCTCCAAGTTGAGAAAACATTTTTGTCATGGCCTTTCCCAGTCCTGTTCCTCCTCCAGTCACAAATACTTTCTTGCCCTTATAGGTGTCAGGAGGGAGCATTTGTGTCTTCACTGCCTTCAAGTTATCATACTTATCTGAAGGGTTGCTACTGGAGCACTGTGGCGTCCCTGATAAACATCGCATTGATAGCTGTAATGAATACAGTGTAGATTTTAGAGACAAATTTAAACATGAAACTAATGAGTCTAATTAGTCTAATTGAGTATAGATTTTCTGAACTTTACTAAATCATAAATTCAAAGTGGTAATGACCCAACAAATGATTAGAAATCAAATCAAATCAGAGAAACAAATAAATTAACATTAGATATTAATCACATAATAAAGGGATTTATGATATGGAGGAGTAGCTGCTGTTATCAATTCGACATGTGTAACCAGTTACAACGTGTAATGTACCTATACATGAGTTTTGCAGAATGGTTGTACAATCACTGCATATGAACATGTACCTTCCACATATCTTGTAGAATATCTTCACACACACACACACACACACACACAGGGCATTTTGCTCCCCCCCCCCATTTAATTTATTTCATATTTTTCCTTCTGCTGCAAGTAGAAGCCGTAAATCACCTAATTTTTTATTATGTTATTGCCACTCTTTTATTCTAAAAACTGCGTGTGTGCGTGCATGTGTGAGTGATTGAATTTTCCCAGACATGTCTCAATATATTATTTATATATGATATGGTAGGGAACAATTACCTTCAATGTCAATATTTTGAAAGAAAGAGGCAGGTTTAACTCTGCAGTTTATCAACACAGAACACTAATATAATTGTTTACCATCATTTAATTCTAATAAATTTAATTTTGTATTAATTTAAACCCTATTATACAGTATAGGCTTGCGGGTGCACCATGTGAGAGAGAGAGAGAGAGAGAGGATTGAGGAGTCCTGAAAAGGACTGTTTGTTATCTTTCTTAGCTTATAGTTCTAAGGAGAACTATAGCGCTTGGAGAGGATGAGTGGCTCGACGTTTCGAACAGATTGACTATCCGTCGTCAGGAGTGGAGAATAGCTGGCGTGCGTGAGCTTTTAGTCACCGGGGTGCGGACGTCGGGGAAAAATAGGTGACCGTGTGGGCTTGAGTCATCGGGGAGTGGACATGGATGGGCGGCTCGTTCGTCTGACTGTCCGTCTAGGCTGGATTCTCCGGGTTGCGCACTTAGGAGAGTTTCGACCAGTGGCGGATCCAGGGGGGGGCCGGGAAAAAAAATCATGTAAAAAAAAACGTGATTTTTATCTTTTTAGGGGGTTGGCCCCCCCCCCCCTGGTGCTCAAGGGGGGGGGGGTGCAAATTTTAAATTTTTCGAGGACCAAAAAAAACTTTTTTTCAACACTGCACAAGAAGCATACCGGCAAATTTGTTTGTCACCATTTGCTCTCAAAGTCTCAACTCTCAAGCATACATCTCAATGTCCATTCAAGCATGAGTTTACAGAACTGAAAAGCTTAAATTTAGGCTTAGATTTAAGTCTACACATATATTCTTTTGTCTATATATTCCCCACTCCATCAAAGATTATCAAATTTGACAGCCCTGGCCCGTCTTATAAAGACGTGCGATTGATCTAAATCAAACGCAAGTTCTCTAATTAATCGCAAGTTTGCAATCCCATATAAAGAGTTTGCATCTCCTATCCATGTACATAGTTGCGATTAAGTTGTGATTAATTGCAACTGGTTATATAAGACAGGGCTCTGGTATAGATTGGATATAGGGAAATACAGTGTACCAAGAATGAAATACATTTGTATTAATCATGTTCAGCATTTCATTAAAACTTCAAGTAACATGTATATACATTGGGGTACACAAAAATACCAAATACCTTGGACGTGGCCATTTGTTCTCATGAATGGAGACCCTAATTCACTTTATATTCAGGTATAGCTACTACTATAACATAAATAATAATGGGGATTGGGATTCCTTTAATGAAAATGAAATTTGCCCACCTTCCCCATGTTGGTGGGTAAATCTGAACTAATGCTGTCACTAGTCTTGTCTTGTCTTTCCATTGGCATAGATGATTCGTCTTCTTCTAGTCGAGTACCGGCCTCTTAAATCAGGCGCGGATCCAGGATTTCTTGGGGAGGGGGCCCACATTTTAAATTATGCGAGCCAAATATTGGTACGTTATTGTGACACCGGCAGTGGCAAAAACGTTTGGGGGGGGGGGGGTAGACAAAAAAAATCCCCATCACCCCCACTCTTACATGCAGGCCCTGCTGAACGTTTCTCGGCGAGTGTCAAGGGGTGGAGCCCCCAGAAGCTCAGGGGAAGTAGGCATTTAATTACTGTCAGATGAGCATATTTTGATACCTTATTTGTGACACTGGCAGGACACAAATTGGTGTGGGGTCCGGGGGGCGGAGCCCCCAGAAGCTCAGGGGTTTTAGGCATTTAATTACGGTCAGATGAGCATATTTTGATACCTTATTTGTGACACTGGCAGGACACAAAGGGGTTAGGGGCCATAAATTACGGTCAGATGAGCTTATTTTGATACCATATTTGTGACACTGGCAGGACATAAATTCGTGTTGGGTCCAGAGGCGGAGCCCCCAGAAGCTCAGGAGTTTTATACATTAAATTATCGTCAGATGAGCATATTTTTATACCTTATTTGTGACACCGGCAGGTCACGAATTGGTGTGGGTTCCAGGGGGCGGAGCCCCCAGAAGCTCAGGGTTTTAGGCATGTAATTACGGTCAGATGAACATATTTTGATACCTTATTTGTGACACTGGCAGGCCACTCATTGGCGTCAGGGGTTTTAAGCATTAAATTACCGTCAGATGAGCATCCAGGTGCCTGACTTTGGGCCCTAGGTGAAATCTAGGGAGCAGAGTACCTGGAAGCTTAGGGGTTTTAAGGCATTTAATCACGGTCAGATGAGCCATTTTTTTATTTTTTTTTTTTTTTTTGGGGGGGCCGGAAATTGGAAAATTACGTCGTTAGATATTTCGTTCAGTGGCTTGGGGGGGGGGGGGGGGGAGGAAGACTTTTCGTTGCTTTCTTTAGCACACATTCTTTGTTTTTGTTGCCAGGGGGCGGGCCCCCGGGCCCACCCCCCCCCCCTGGATCCGCCACTGCCCACAATTGTAACTGTTCGATTTACATCTCTTGAGTGTATGAGATGAACTGAACTCTGATAAAAAAATTAGTACTGTACCATCAGCTGACGATAATATTTTGTGCAACCACTCAATTCTCGCTACCCTAAATAGGTACGAAAATCTCGAAAATTCGCGAGACGAGGTAATTTTCACTCTCTCGGGTCGTCACTACAACTTCCGGTATAGAGTCCCATCCCAAGTCACCGTCTTCATCCACCCCCATTTTTCAGGGTTCTTACGCTTGGAATCATGATCCCAGCACTGTGCAGCCTCACAAAAGAAAACCATCGTCACTGATGTCAAAAGACGCAAAAAACAACGAATGAAATGTTCAAATAAACGTTGAAATATTTGCGAAAAAAAAACAAGACCGAGCAGACGACATATTCGGTGCATACACGTTGTGTGGCGACGGCGTTTTACGTTTGCGCTATCGCGCCGCCTGCACAGGAAGCTGTAATGTCGAAAAGCTATCCCATAATGCAATGCGCGTTTTCAGGATTTTCCCCGGATCTCGGCAGAATCGCTATTTGGGGTAGCGAGAATTCACGAGCCATCTTGTATCCCTGTTCGAACAGGTCGATCTGCTCGGGTCGAGATTGTGTAGAGATCGTGTGGACGTCAAGCTAGTTGGTCTAGTAGGGATCGCGTTGGGATTGTATGTAGATCGGAATGATCGATAAGAGATCGAAGTTGTGGTCGACTATACGTCGTGCAGGATTCGTGAATGGTCGAATGTGGGTCGTCAATGGTCTGGATATTGGGGGGGGGAATTGAGGGCCATGGAGTTTCGGTAATCCTGTTAACGCTTTCGGGTTGTAGCTGGCAAAGAACTTTATCATTATTGTTAATAGCAGTAGTATAGTAGTAGAAGTAGCAGTAGTAGTAGTCATGGTAGTAGAAACAATAGGGCAGGGCTTCTCAAAAGCCCCCCCCCCCTGATATCCAGATACTCGACTGATGATCCTCCATCCCTACTTGATAAAGATTATCTAGACAAACGATTAACGTTCTTTTTAGAGGATTATGTTATAGTTTGATCTTAATTAAGGGTATCTTCTTTTATCTTATTATTATTTGTTTACAGACCGTGGTCATTGTTGAAGTCTACTGATCGACTGACACAAATAGCCAGATCTTATTTACTTTTATTATCACACACCTTCAAAGTCTACATCTATTATTTACTGTATCATATTTATAACTTGTATGATATAACAGAGTGAAGATCATTATTGGTGTACCTTGACATCTCGCGCTTTCTGTTTGATCTTAATTAAGGGTATCTTCTTTTATCTTATTTGTTTACAGACCGTGATCATTGTTGAAGTCTACTGATCGAGTGACACAAATAGCCAGATCTTATTTACTTTTATTATCACACACCTTCAAAGTCTACATCTATTATTTACTGTATCATATTTATAACTTATAGCTAAGATAACAGAGTGAAGATCATTATTGGTGTACCTTGACATCTCGCGCTTTCTGTCACGTGCCTTGAAAGACAGTGAGAAATACAGTTAATAATTAATTCTACTACCACTACTACTGCTTTTGAGAAGCCCTGCCCTATTGTTTCTACATCCATGCAGTTGGTCCTTTACCCAATCGAGTTTATGTACACCTCATGGGAGTGCACTCTATTAGTTCTACACGCTATTGGTCCTAATTACTCAATCATTGTTATTCCATGCATCCAATAAATCGTTTGCTAATACAGTTAACCCCTGCTATTCGTCTTTCAGGTTAGGGCTGGATAGGGGTAAGGGATATGATTAGAGTAAGGGGTTTAGGCTTACCTTCCGGGGGGGGGGTACTCAGATTTGGTTTTGACGGTTTTGACAATCGGCCGTAGACGAAAGACTTAATGCAAGTCTTTCGTCTACGGCCGAATGTCAACGAAACGGAGTTATTTCTGTTGTTAATTCCGTTTGTTGATAAGGCAAGCAGCCAGGTGCGGATCCAGGAGTTATTAGGGGGAGGGGGGCCAAATTTGAAATTATGCGAGCCAAATATTGGTACGTAATGGTTACCAGCATTGACGTAATGGAGGGGGGTGCAGGGAGGGGCGATTTCCCCCTCCCTCCTACGCAAAGCGCCGAAGCTTTGACGTTTCATTAAATTATTAGAGAAAGAAGACGATTCGTTGTACCGTTCTCGAAAAATAATCCTCGTCTGAATACAGTTTTCCCTCTCCCGCGCAAAGCGCGGAAGCTTTTACGTTTCATTAAATCATTAGAGAAAGAAGACGATTCGTGATTCGTTGTACCGTTCTCGACTCTTAATCCTCGTCTGAATTCAGTCCCCCCCCCCTCGAAGCTTTGACATTTCATTTAATTATTAGAGAGACAAGACAATTCGTTGTACCGTTCTCGAAAATAATCCTCGTCTGATTTCAGTTTTCCCCATCCCGCGCAAAGCGCGGAAGCTTTTACCTTTCATTAAATCATTAGAGAAAGAAGGCGATTGGTTGTACCGTTCTTGACTCTTAATCCTCGTCTGAATTCAGTCCCCCCCCTCCCGCGCGAAACGCGGAAGCTTTGACATTTCATTTAATTATTAGAGAAACAAGACAATTCGTTATACCGTTCTCGAAAATATTCCTCGTCTGAATTCAGTTTACCCCCCCCCCCTCCCGCGCGAAGCACGGAAGCTTTGACGTTTCATTAAATTATTACAGAAAGAATACGATTTGTTAATTGTACCATTCTCGACTCTTTATCCTCGTTTGAATTCAGTTTCCCCCTTCCGCGCAAAGCGCGGAAGCTTTTACGTTTCATTAAATTTATTTAAGAAAAAAGACGATTCGCTGTACCGTTATCATCTCTTAATCCTTGTCTCAATTCAGTCTCCCCCCTCCAGCACGAAGCGCGGAATCTTTGACGTTTCATTAAATTATTACAGAAAGAAGACGATTCGTTGTACCATTCTCGACTCTTAATCCTTGTCTGAATTCAGTTCCCCCCTTTCGCGAAAGCTTTGACGTTTCATTAAATTTATTTAAGAAAAAAGACGATTCGCTGTACCGTTTTCATTTCTTAATCCTTGTCTCAATTCAGTTCCCCCCCCCCCCCCCCCCCCTCCTGCGCGTTATTGGCGGGATTAACAGCAAATGATCTATTCCCCCTTCTTTTCACCCTTTTTTCTTCTTCCTCTTTTTCGGTCCCTTTTAGCTCTCCTTTTTTCCTTTTCCTTCCTTCTCTCTTTTTTTTTAGCGGAGGCGGGGGGAGGCAAGAGCCTTTTGCCCCACCCCCACCCCGATCCACAACTTGTTGGCGGGAAAATTGCAACTGATACCCCCTTCTTTTCTTTTCTTCTTCCTCAATTTTCCTTCCCTTTATCTCCTCTTTTCCTTTTTTTTTCCATTTCCCTCCTTCTCTCTTATTTTTTTTTATTGGGGGGGGGGGAGGCAACAGCCTGGGAGGCGAGGCCCTTTCGCCCCCCCCCCCCAACCCGAATGGTATAAGGCAGCCTGCCTAGTAGAGTATTTGTGTATTTGGTTATTCTTTACAAAAATAGATGCTATTGCCATGGGAGCTTCACCCTTCTCCAACTGATACATATCCAACTGAAGATATCCCAGATATAGAAAGTATATATATTTTACCTTCAGCATTTTATTTTCGTACAATAGCTTGTCAGTGTGAGCGCGCCAATCAGCTGCCGAAATAATTCTCACTGCTCTCTTTTGAATGAGCAGAATTTTATTTAAGTAGGATTTGGCTGAGGCACCCCAGGCTAGCACACCATAATTTAAGTAGGGCAAAATTAAGGAACAGTACAACCTGCTAAGTACATTTCTTGGGAATACAAACTTCAATTTGTTGATCATACCAACATTTCTAGAGAGCACTTTACTTAAATGAGTAGTATGCATCTTCCAAGTCAATTTATCATCAATCTGGAGACCTAAAAATTTAATAAATGAGACCTTTTCAATATTTACCTGATCAAAGACTACATTACCAGGCATTACTGTTTCACTATTACTGAATAACATATATTTAGTTTTTAATAAGTTAAGTGACAGTTTATTTGCATGAATCCATTTAATCAATACACAAAGCTCTCTCAGTTTCTAAAAGAGTATTTAACTAGTTTCTATGAGAACAGAATACACCTGTATCGTCTGCAAATAGCAAAAAAGAAAACGTCTATGAGGATTTTGGAAAATCATTTACATATAAAATAAAAAGCAGGGGACCCAAAAGGGAACCTTGAGGTACTCTATACGTGACGGGTAACATATATAAACAAATTTCGCCGAGCTGCACAAATTGCTGTCTGTTACTAAGATAACTTCTAAACCATTCGAGTGCAGGTCCTCTTACCCCATGATAAGAGAGCTTGTGCAACAAAATATTATGGTTCACCGTATCAAAAGCTTTGGAATAATCCAAAAATATATACCAACCGTATGGAGGCGTTTATCAAGTGCCGAAGATATTTTGTCTAAAAGACATAAAACAGCATGAGAAGTTGTGTGTTTCTCGCGAAAACCAAACTGAGAATTTGAGAAAACTTGACACGACTTCAAAAACTTTATCAATCTAACGAATATATACAAGCTTTTCCAAAATCTTGGAGAAGACAGTAAGTAGAGAAATTGGTCTATAATCACCCGTTTCTACAAGGTTCCCTTTTTTATATATAGGCACAAATTTAGCTATTTTCATTTTTTTAGGAACACTTCCATGCATTAAAGACAAGTTATAAATGTGAGTGAGAGGTACGACTACAAATGAAATTACTTCTTTTATCAAATCATTAGTTATACCATCATATCCAGGGCTCTTTTTCCTTTTCAAGCCACTTACATCTATAACCTCAGAATTCACTACAGGAACAAAAAATAAAGTCTTTTCATTTGGACTGGCTAAATAATTTCCATAGGTTTCCTGTATATCAGGTATGGAGCTAGACAGAGTAGCACCAATGTTAGAAAAATATTCATTAAATGCTTCACACATAAGTTTCTTGTCTTCAATAAGACCATCCTCCCAGGTGAGTTTTGTAATACTCTGTAGTTTAGGATTGGTTTTCAAGACATTTCGAATAACTTTCCATGTTCCTTTAACATTGTTACACGTAGACAGGAATTGAAAATGATAATAGTCTTTCTTACCTGGTTTGGAGACCGAGGCATGCAACTGATTGTCCCTGGTGTGATACGTCTTGCTATTTGGGACGCCATTGTCTCAACTGTTTTTATTTCTTAAATTTAAGGGTCGTAGGATAAAGGAATTCTAGAGTCTTTGGAGCCCTTGGCTTTGGAGTCCCTCTCGCTCAAGTCTCTCTCCGAAGAATAATTCTATGCGCACGACATGTGGATGAGGGCGATATGGTCAAAAACGTTGAAAGGTCAACACACTTTTTACTGGTGGTCAAATTTACCAACACAGTTAACCTTATCAAATTGCATATCAAATTACTCGTCTGGTCATGAGGATTCCAAAAATGTTTAGTTTTTTATACCTCCGACCTTAAATGAGGGCGCTATGGTAAAAAAGGTTAATATGCATGGTCAATTAATTCACCAACACAGTTAACATTGTCCGATTCTAATGATTTTAGTGTCTAATAATATGTTTTCTGACATATCAAATTCAACAAAGCAACTTTTAAATCAAAAGTGGTTGCCATAACCTTGAAATGTCCCCCAAACCCATGGATAAGAAGTTGTTAAATGTTTGTCAACGAAACGGCAGCCATTTCGAATGATCATGGTCAAGGTAAGCAATTTTACTTTTGAAAGTTGTATAGTTAAATCTGCCATGTCAGGAAACATATTATTCGACACTAAAATCATTAGAATCGGACAATGTTAACTGTGATGGTGAATTTGACCACCAGTCTAAAGTAAGTTGACCTTTTTTTACCATATAGCGCCCTCTTTTAAGGTCGGAGGTATAGCAAACTATACATTTTTTGAATCCTCATGACCAGACGAGTAATTTGATATGCATATCGACACGATTTGAATATATTTGAATTTCTACCCTGTATGACCTTTGTTGACCCCTCACAAAAATGCCCGGGATTTTCAAGGGGGCAGCCCAAGTCAAAATTGTTCGGTATTCATCAGGGAACACACAAACACTTTCAAACCTTTGTTCCCAGAGACAGTCACGGGACCTACAGGCTGGTCTCCTACTATTACTGTGCCTACTTGAATCACTCATGAACAGTCATTATTTGAAATTTGTTATTCTCTTAGAATTGACAATGATCCTTTCTATCACATTTAAAGCCTGTCTGCACTAGTTTGGCCAGGAGGGATTAGACCTTGCTGCAAGGTCACTGACAGGTGGTTATCTCATCAAATCAGCTCTCAAATAACAGAAAAAGGGACCAACAGGTACCGCTTAGGCAGTGTTTGCTATCGGAGGGCGCAAGTAGCTATAAGTAGTGCAGTCCCGCTTTAAGATATCTTTCCTTGTTTACAAAGCACTGAATGGTCAAGACCCAAATTATTTGTCTGAATTATTATCTTTAAAATCGCACCCATATGCATGTAACTTATGAAGGACACAGGAAAAGCTCCCAAAGCGACCTCACACAAAAACAAAAGTAACTCTCGGAGATTGCGCTTTCATCAGTTGCACCGCTCCCGAGTTTAGGGATATAACCCAACACTAGACCAGGGACGTGATAGAGAAGGACTTGAATCAAGCCGTTCTCCTTTGACCCCATGCTCCAAGCCGCCGGAAAGTTATGCGCTAATCTGCAGCTGTTGACCAGGTGGTGAGATAAAAGAGCGCATGAAATTTTAGGATTTAGAATTCCTACATCAGAAAATGGTATCACAGCAACTGTTCGCTGTCCCTTCCAATGATTTCTCATCCATTGTTGAATGTGTAAAGAGTAGAACAAGCGAACACAAACTTGTGTAATTTCATTCTTTTTTAAACTTGAAAAATACAAAGAACACGCGAAAACACGCGTTAGCAAACTTAATGTTATTGAAGATTGTAAATCATGGATCAAATAACGGGACATTAGAGCATGCACAAATTAGCGCATCATCCTAAAATATTGAGTTTTTGACAGGATGTAATTTTTCTTTTACCAACTCTGGCACACAATTTAAAGGCAGGACGGAGTTCTAAATTTGAAAATTTGTTTGATGCACTATTCCCAATAAAATTCCCATATAAAGTTTTTAATTTACACTGTAATTTTGCCGGTAATCTAATATTTTGTAATAAATGTAAAACTGGTGCCTGGCTTCCGAAATTCCCCGCAGTGGAAGCGCGGTTCGGAGCATGGAACTTCAAAGCCAAGTGGAATGTTACACATCCCATTGTTACGCTTTAGAACTCAAGAATGCGTTTGAATAAATTACAAGAGTTTCGCCTCCTGTTCTTTCACCTCCCTGACTAGACATAAGAAACGCCTCATCTGTTGCTGTCATCAAAGTTTTGTTGAAGACACACTTGTTTTCCGGAGCTTTTCAATAGGTTTTTTATTGTGTGTTTGTACAGTAGCACTGTTTGGAGTTTAGTTTTCATCACAGTAGTTCAGTTCAGTTCAGTTCAGTTCATTTTATTCAAAACCATACAAAGCATGATATAATCTGATACATAAAAAGAGACTGGTAATAGTACATCAATCAACATATTCTAACTTGATTACATCATAAACTGAATGGTTTTAGGACCCCTTTAGAAGCTAAGCTTGTGAGCGGGGCCCTATAACAAAATACATACATTTACAGTAAAAAGAATGTTACGTATGATTATACAATGGATGAAAATACTAAGCTACAGAATATAGAACATACAAATACTCTCACACACACACACACAGACACCACACACGCACATCACCATACACAGCAAACACACTGACGAGTAGGTCCTTAGTGGTCACAAAGCATTTCAGAATGAGAAATTACTAAGATGCGAATAAAAACTATGTCAGTCTTTCAAGCAGGTACGTTTTAGATAAACTTCTAAACCTAGAAAGAGTTGTACTATTTTTTATATCATCAGGCAGACTGTTCCATTCTTTAATGCAAGAGATATGGAAAGAGGTCAGAGTGACATTTGTTCTTGCAAAAGGCTGTCGAATAAGACACCTTTGACGTGTATTATAATTATGAATTTGCGAGTTCTGACGGAATAAATCTTTTAACGTACATTCATGAGGCATAGACTTAAGATTAAACATAAACAATATGCAATTGAACGACACAAGTCCACTTAGTGGTAACGTTCTTAGTCGAAGGAACAATGGAGAACTTGGATGTCTATAATAAGAATTAGTAATAAGCCGTATTGCTTTCTTCTGCCATACTCTCAACTTATCAAGATATGACTTAAAAGTGTTTCCCCAAGCAACATTACAATATGTCAAATAAGGAAGAATAATACTATTATATAATGTTATCAGCACTCTTTCAGGTAAAATAAATTTTAATCTAAAAATGACACCTACACTACGGGACAACTTTGTGCATACAGCATCTAAATGATTTCTCCAAGATAAATGCTCATCCATGGTTAGCCCTAAGAACTGAACATTTTCACTAAGCGCAACATCATGGCCTCCAACATTAAGAAAAGTAATGCCATCTGGAAGCTTTTTACCCTTGGAGCGAAAAATAACACATTTGGTCTTTTGAACATTCAACAATAACTTATTACAACAATACCATGCATACAGTTTCTGAATCTCTTGATTCGCAATTAGTAATAAATCTTCAGCCTTCTTATCAGCCAACAGCAAGCTGGTATCATCAGCAAAAAGTGAGTATGAGAATAATGTTGATAAGTGTATTATATCATTTATATAGATCAGAAACAACAGGGGACCAAGAACAGAACCCTGAGGTACACCATATTTAATAGAAGCAAGTTGAGAATTAGTACCATTCACCACAACAAATTGTGTCCTGTCAAACAAATAGCTTTGGAACCAAGACAATGCTACACCACGTATTCCATAATGCTCAAGTTTCCTAAGGAGGATGCCATGGTCAATAGTATCAAACGCCTTAGATAGATCTAAGAATATCCCCAAACAATACTTGTCTCCATCAATAGCTTTTATGATATTACTTAATAAATTAAACACACCCATTTGTGTGGAGAAGTGCTTACGGAAACCACACTGCTGAGGAATCAAGATATTCTTTTTAGATAGAAACTCATTTAAGCGTTTATAAATTATTTTCTCAAGAATTTTAGAAAAGATTGGTAACAATGCTATTGGCCTGTAATTAATAACGTTTTTACGGTCAGATTTTTTATACACTGGTACTACTTTAGCTACCTTGAGTTTATCAGGAACAATTCCCTGAGATAAAGACATATTCATGATTTTACACAAGGGATCAATAAAAAGGTGAATGCACTCCTTTATAATTCTAGGTGAAATATCATCAGAACCACTAGATTTAGATGGTTTCAAAGACAACACAATATCGATGATCTCAGATTTTGAAGTTGGTTTTAGAAACATTGACGCATTATCATCACACTGTTTCATATAATCTTGAAAAGATTGTGGTACTTGAGGAATGTCTGCACTGATTTTCATGGGTAATCCAATGAAATATTTATTAAAACTTTCAGCCTTATCCTTGGCAGAAGAAAGAAGTACTCCATTAAAATCCATCTCTTGAGGGAGTGAATGCCTAGTTGACCGACCTAACAATTCATTGATATGAGACCAAGTTTTCCTAATATTACCTTTAACACTGTGGAACAAATCATTGTAATATTTTTGCTTGGCTATACGAAGAGTATTAACCAAGACATTCTTATAATCGATATATTTCTTTTTATTCACAGCTGTTGGTCTCTTGACATAACTACCATAAAGCTTATGTTTATGATTTATTGTTTTCAATAAGCCACGAGTTACCCATGGCTTTTTACATTTACTTTTTATCGATACTTCAATTAATGGGAAACATAAATTATATAATTCCAGAAATATTTGTAGAAAATGTTCATATGACTCATTGACGCCTTCCAGTGAAGGCAGAGCCTGCCAATTAATTTCAGCTAAGTGTTGCTTGAACCTTGAGATTCTTTCATCATTTATTGACCGCCTCATAACTTGTCCATCTCTCTTGACAGAAGTTACCACAGAGCCATTGTTAACACAAAATATAGGCATATGATCTGAAATATCTGAACATATTATACCCGAGCTAAACTCATTTTGAATGCAGTTTGTGAAAATAGTGTCAATCAATGTTGCACTAATTTCAGTAATACGGGTAGGTTTAGTGATGAGAGAAAATAATCCAAATGAGTACATGAAATCTACAAAATCTTTAACACTACGATCAGTATCATAATTCATTAAATTGATGTTGAAGTCACCCATTAAATATACTTCCTTGTTTTCTCTACTCAATATCTGTAGCTGATGTTCTAAGTTTTCCACAAAGGATATACTATCATAGCTTGGAGCCCTATATACACATCCAACAATAATCTTTTTACTGAGGTTTGTTATTTCAACAAAAACAATTTCATACCCTGAATTGGATCCAGATAAATCAAAACGGAATTTAAATTCCAAATCATCTTTAATGTACAGACATGCCCCACCGCCATTTTTGTCTGCCCTACATATGTGAACAAAAGAATAGCCAGGTATCTGAAACATATTGACATCAGTTGAAGTTTTAAACCAAGTTTCAGAGACACCTATCACAGAAAAATCATGCTTTAAGCAAGACAACAATTGTAACATCTCATCATAATTCTTACATAAACTCCTGGCATTTACATGCAAAAGATCGAAATTTCCTTGTAGATTCTGGTCAAATGCACCACAATCAGCATATGCACAATCTCTAAGCATTATGTTTACATCTTCTTCAACAATGGTTTCCATTATTTACAATTAAGAAAATTAATGGCACAATAAACTCTAAACACTAAGTCTTGGAAATGACTACCCAGGATGGCATACATACTTGCATACATAACAAAACACAAACAGACATTCACACACAAACACACACACACACACAATACATGATTATGAGTAAATATAAGAAATATACTACAAACATTAAAAGGTAATAAAAACACATATAGATACATGTAAAAACAACAACTGACTGCAGAACCCACTCCTTAATTACTTTACAGAAGAAAAGCTAACACGAATATTACAACAAAAATATCTAAGCTAGAATGAAAAGAAAAAAAGACCTATACATTTAATAGACCATAATTACATAACAGCTTGCACCAAACTTGAAGAAGAGAAAAATGGAAGAGTTCTAAGAAAGAGAAAGAGAGAGAGAGAGAAAGAGAGAGAGAGAGAGAGAGAGAGAGAGAGAGGGAAAAAAAGAGAGAGAGAGAGAGAGAGAGAGAATATCTTTGGCCAGAAACAAGTAGAGTATTTGTATAGTAGCTGTGCTATATAAATCAATGGTTTCCAACAATATTTTGGAATTACTCTATAAATATTGTCATTGGATTTAGTTTATAACTGGAAGATAAAATATAGTGATACACAGAAGGCAATGCCCGATTAGAGATCTACTTGAGTATAATTGCTGCAAGACAACCATACAACACACTTCATACACGAAATATGATTAAATAAAAACATTAAACAATGTATCAGGTTTTCAGATTCTGATTTCAAAATGAATGTTAGCAGCTGGATTGCACGGTATAAACTATGACTACATAGCGTCACAACGTGATGGACATGTGCGCTATATAAGAAGCCACCATTATTATTATTACAATGATGTTTGAACTACCGGTACTAGTATTATATTTTCTTTGGTCATCAAACGCCTGGATAATTGTTACATTATGTATTTCAGTATGCTGTTTTATATTTATATTTTATTTCATTTGTTACTGAATAATTGCTTCTTTATTTCAGGTACATTACAAGCTTATGTACATTCATGAGTTGTTACTTATTACTAACATCTGCAAAATAAGTACTCTGGAAAGAGAAAGAAAAAGCCTGCCCATGTATCGGGTAATAGTTTGGGAATATTACAGTATTTCGACCAGTTTCATCAGTTTGCTATTGATTTGTTGGTCTTAATAGCAACACATCTACTGTATGATAATCAATTACTGAGCTTTTTCTTTTCTCAAATTAATCCCATTATCAGCTTTCACAATTAATTTCAAATTATGTAATAACTAATAAACACTTATGTTTTTAAGGCTTCTACAAAATAATATTTCAGAGCGTTGATAGCTTTTGGCAAAATGCATCTAGTAATTGCTTGCTGAAGTTGTCTTTCTAAAAGAAATTCCCTAAAGTAAACAAAGCCATTCTCAAGTTGAAGTTCATATTTCTTGCCATGTCATTCTAAATTATATTCTCATTATTCAACACCGTGAAATGGCATGTTCATATGCAAAATTGAATTAATTCATTCTGATATTTATATGCTTTTTATAACTATGATTCAGAACAATCTTTTGAAATTGAAAAAAGCACATAATTCATGTTTGACACCATAATAATCCAGAGAATTGGCAACTAGATTGATATTCTGTGGATTTCATGACATTCCATTGAGACAATCGGAGCAATATGACAAAAAGTACCAAACAATACTGAAGAGGGGGGCCGGGGGGCCGGTGGAGGGGGGGTGGAGGGTGGGTGTGGAAGGGGGGGGCGGGGGGCCGGGGGGCGGGGGATAGAGAATTTAAAGATGTTTTGATGTGGACCAAAAACAAAAACACACACAAAACAAAACATGCAAAATAAGCAAGCAAACAAATCATGATCGAGTACATCATCTTCTATATTAGGGACTTTTAGAATGAGTGAACGAGAACACGACGAACGCCGACTGATCATGCGTGTCAACGTACTTAACTGCCCATGTTGGCTACAATTAGAAATCTTTTAGATTGCACTCGACGATATGCATGCAGGAAGTAACACAATAAACATCACGGACAAAGAAAGAGGACATTCCTCATTCTACCCTCAACAAAAGAACATCCCTTCACTGCTAATATGTAAATATGTGTAGAACAGGTGCATGTGACACCTGTTCTACACATTTCAGCATGTAAAGGCGCTTTATTTATGTATGTATTGCATGTACTAGATTTAGGAAAATCAAGGTTGACGCATTCTCGATCGCCGACTGAGACCACGTGACGCAGGCGCAGTGCCTTAAAATGACGTCACACGTTGCAGTCAAAGCTCTTGACGTGCATTTCTAAAAGTCCCTATTATTGCAAGTTTGCTACAGTCAAGGACACTCTACACTGTAAAATGATTAACATTCTTTCAAAGAGGGAGTGAGAATTTAAAACAACATCAACATATACAAAAAGTATGATCTAGTTACAATTAAACAGACAAATAAAAAATACAGCAAATTTCATTTGGAATCGAATCAAATTTATTCTAAAAAAACCCAGACAAACATATCTTGAAATCAAAATGAATTACACTCTTTTGAAGAGTAAACAAATAAATAGTGTCATCGTTTAACGATTTTATTTCAGTTGAAGAAAAAGCATGACATATAAATGAAGATAAAAACAATATAATAACTGTTAAAATATATGTAGTTTTTTTTAAATTTGAATAAGTGACAAGTAACAGATCAAAGATACCCTGGACATATTACCCTGGTTCAATTACAAATTTTACTCTCTCCACTCGATCCATGCATGGGAAGCCTTTCAGCCTGTTGTTATTCTACAAATTCTTACCCACCCACAGTGATATATGAATCTAACCAGGTAGGCCTTCCCATGGGTGAAGAGAAGCAATATGGAAAAAATACCTCAAGGACACAGTGCCATGGTGAGGCTCAAACCGATTAACTTTGAATCTCCATTACTGTGCCTACTTGAATCACTCGTGAATAGTCATTATTTGACATTTGTTGTTCTCTTAGAATTGAGAATGATCCTTTTTACATTTAAGATACTTTTTCTTGTTTACAAAGCACTGAATGGTCAAGACCCAAATTATTTTTGTCTGAATTATTATCTTTAAAATTGCACCTATATGCATGTACCTTATGAAGTACACAGGAAAAGCTCCTAGAGCTACCTTACACAAAAACAGAAGTAACTCTTGGAGATTGCGCTTTCAGTTGCACCGCTGCACAGCTTTGGAATAACCTACCACTAGACATAAGAAAAGCCTCATCTGTTGCCGTCTTCAAACTTTTGTTGAAGATGCACTTGTTTTCAGGAGCTTGTGAATAGGTTTTTTTTTATTGTGTGTCTGTAAAGAAGCACTTTTTGGAGTTCAGTTTTCATAACAGTAGAGTATATTTTTATAGTAGCTGTACTATATAAATTGATCTATTTATTATCATTAGTATTTTAAGGTTTGGACTTTGATCAATAAATAAAATTTCCATTCAATATGCATTAATTAACCTAAAGCAAAATTATTCTCTTTACCGTACCTCAAAGTGTACAATAAATGTTCCTGTATGATTATAAGCTGTAGAAATCAATGGTTTCTAACAATATTTTGGAAATACTCTAAATATTACCACTGGATTGAGTTTATAACTGGAAGATGATATATACCGGTAGTCATACACATAAGGCAATGCTCGATTAGAGATCTACTTGAGTATAATTGCTGCAAGACAACCATATAATACACTTCATACACAAAATATGATTGAATAAAAACATTACCTAAACAATGTATCAGGTTTTCAGATTCTGATATCAAAATGAATGTTAGCAGCTGGATTGCACGGTTTACACTATGACTACAATGATGTTTGAAATATTATATTTTCTTTGGTCATCAAATGTCTAAATAATTGTAACATTATGTATTTCAGCATATTGTTACATACTTATATTTTAGTTCATTTATTACTGAATAATTGCTTCTTTATTTCAGGTACAGTACAAGCTTATGTACATTTATGAGTTGTTACTTTGCACTTACCAACATCTACAACATAAGTACTCTAGCTGGTAAGGGATCTAAATAGCTGCCTGCCCATGTGCATAGAGCAGGGTATCAGGTAATAGTTAGGGGAATGTTATTTCTGACCATGCAGTTTCATCAGTTTGTCTAAATAGACACATATCTATTGTATGATAATCAATTAATGAGCTTTTTCTTCTCTCAAATTAATTCCATTATCAGAACTCATCAGCTTTCACAATAAACATTAATTCAATTTCAAATCGTAATAACTAATAAACACTTATGTTTTTAAGGCTTCTGCAAAATAATATTTCAGAGCGTTGAAAGCTTTTGGCAAAATTCCCTTCAGTAAGCTAAGCCATTCTCAATTGAAATTATAATATTGCCGGGGGGGGCACACGGGGGGGGGGCACCGTGTGGGAAAGAGAACATATATATATATTTTTGTTAGTCCCAACAAAATCGCAACGACTCAGCCAGCCGCTGAATAAGCGGGGGGGGGGGGGGTAAGAGGACTTTTTTTTAATTTGTTAGTCCCAAAAAAAAATCGCAACGACTCAGCCAGCTGCTAAATAAGCGGAGGGGGGGGGGGGGAGTAAGAGTACTTTTTTGGGGGGGGTTACGACATTTTTAAATTTGACATTTTGCTCCGTTGGGGGGGGGGCACGCCTCTCTTTTTCAGTACATTTTGGGCGACTTTAGGGCTGATTTTAACATATTTTTTTGGCCGGGGGGCACGTGACCCCTGTGCCCCCCCCCCCCCTGGGTCCGCCACTGGCATTATCCACAATTTCATGACATTCCATTCTGATCATACTGATTACAGTCAGACAGTCATATATTCAATCATGTGACAGTCATGTGACAGTCATGCGGTATCATGTGACAGTCATGTGACAGTCATGCGGTTACGGAGTTACGTCTTTGTGTCACTGACCCCTCAAAATGTTAATAATTATATGTCATCTTTAATAACTGATCCGATGAAATTCCTTTGTCGGTATTTAGGCTGGTCATGTGATACGTATGACTGTCATGTGATAGTTGTCATTAAGAGCCCTTGGTTCCCCTGACCATTGATTCTGCCTGATCCCATTGGTCCTTTGAAAGCTGAAACATAAACAGTAACATTTATTCATGATAAGCATTGTGTTACACAGAAAGCATGTCACATTATTTTAAGCCATGTTCTATCTAGACCTAATAATTATCAGCTATGTTATCTTAGGGACGTTGCACTTTAAACATCTTTTGTTTATGTGCTGTTCCTACTATGTATTATATCTCGATGTAACCCACTTAATTTTATTATCTGTAAATAATTATTTTACATCGTGAATAAGTACCGGTAAAACAAACAAACATGTACCTTAAATCCCTTATCAGGGATTTGCCAAGCCCCCAAAAACTTGTCTCACGATTTTATCTTAAGCAGCAAGATAGGTTTGTGAAAGTATGTGCACAATTTTAGATCAATAGCCTCTGTGGTTTTCTCTCCATGAAAAAATTAAAGTCCTCTTTGTGTACACGAACAATTGGGTGAATAAAATACTGTCAGTTGCAAAATTCAAATTTGAAAAAGGAAACTGGCTAATTTTGCTGATAATGAATATTTTGCCAGCATACTTATAGGAAAGTTTTCAATTACAATTTTTTTACATTTTTGGCCCTTTACAAGTTTTTAGATATACGCTGTGCAAATCACTGCAACACCCTTTAAAGGTTTTAATTATTCAACTTTTTGAATGTAGCAGTCCATGAAATAACATTTATTTCAAATGATAATAATAATGAATGATTTTACCTGGCACGTTTATATTCACTCAACAACCCCCCATGACACACATGTGTGATACCCCTGCCCAAAACAATAATCTGCTATCAGTTATATTCTGATTCATTTCTACCAATGATTGATTGGTTTTCTTTACCAACAACAATTCATTTCATACAATGTGTTTACATATACAAGAAAAGAAACCATTGGTAGGTAATGAAGGTGGTAAAATTGATAACTTACCTCAAGGTAACTACTAAACGCTCCAGATACCTGCAGTCTCTGACCACCATCAAACATGAAAATCTCTCCATTAAACCGGCTTGCATAATCACTGCATAGATAGCAAGCCAGGTTGGCTATCTCCTCTTGTTCTCCAATGCGACCGGTAGGGGTGGAGTTCGTGAGTAACTTCTGGAACTGACTTTTGCACAAGGACTAAATTTATTGAACGCAATGTTATTATGATTGTGGTGGCATGACAGAGAGAGAGAGAGCGGATCTCTAGTGAATATTAAACGTATAGCAGATCCAGTCTGCTGAAGGCTCCCTGTTATCATGGGAATGATTAAGACAACTCTGTTACTAGATGTTCGTAATAGCCCATAAAACATCAACTATACATGCACCTTCTTTATCATCTGATGCAGTAAAACCACCGAAAGTTAAAGGAAAATGCAGCAGCAAAACATAGTGTGTTACACGGATTGCAGGAGCAAAATAAATATGCTGTTAAGAAATCTTTTGTTTTTGTTTTTTGTAAAGGTTCAAAACTGTATAAACTATTAAAGTAAATACAGTCAAACCGTTTCAGCGACCGCCCAAGGGAATCACAAAAAGTGGTCTTTGTAGACAGGTTCCTGTAGTACATGTCCAATGAGAAACCCTTTTCAAGGGAAACAAAAAATGTGGTCTTTGTAGACAGGTGGTCACTAAAGCAGGTTTGACTGTACATGTAGTTAAACAAATGTATTTGGTGAATAAGCTACTGTATGTAAGCTTATTTTGTCTTGCATGTGAATGAAAATTCAATTTTTTAAATCTAAAGAGGTACATTTGTTATCATTATTGTTACTATTATTGATTTATTTTCCACATTTCCATTTTTTTTTAACTGTTACTATTCATACAGTGTCCATGAGATGATTGGTAATTCATAAACACTAAAGCATTTCCTAAAGCAAATGACCTAGAAACTTTCATGCCAAGTCCAAAGTCCACTGCAGTCCATTCAAGGAGCTCTGTAAACAAATCCTACTTTACTCAAGATAGTGAATGGAGAAAGGATAAATTAATCAGTGACTTGAAACTGACCTTTGTGTAGATTCCTCCTGGTGCTATACAATTGAATCTCATTCCATGGCGACCCCATTCCACAGCTAAACTTCTACATGTGAAAAGTAAAATAAATATATTGATAACTGTTATGTGTTCTGCGATGGCAGCTTATACAAGTACATTTCACTCGTCATCCACAAAATCAGTTTGAAGAAAACTTAGCCAGTTTATGTGGATTCACTAAATTGTGCTGAATATGTTTTGCTCTTTTCACCAAATACATAGTAACTATAAACCAAGCATTAACTATATACAAACTTTTGGTCCATATTTGTCCATATTTGCACGATGGTGCAATTGAAAATCTGTAAAAACATACCATGGCATGCTTAAACCAGAACGTCAATGACGTAGCGCTCATCCGCATCTCGCAACAACAAATATCGTAAATTTTATGTGGTAGACTTTTGAATTGGTCAAAAAATAAAAATGTAATGCCCTGGAAGGGACATAATTTCATTTAGCTGTACAAGATTAAATAGAAACTAAAGGAAATGGAATGAAAATTGGTTGAAAAATATATAGTTTTATGAACTGTGAGCATTGTTCTACCATGGACCCTACTGCCATAGTTCTACCTATCCAAAGTGATTGCCATGCCTAGGCCTATCCTCGCCTTGCGCTAGTAGCGCCCGGGAGTAGCGCTTTGCTGAAAACAAAATGCGTTCTGAACATTTAATTTTCAACCTCTCTTTTCTCCTCTTTTTAATCCACAAATCAAGTGTTTTCTGTGAGGGATCAAATTTGCAAATAATCATCCTAATATTTTGCACAAAACTTTAAAATGAAATGAAGGAGAAGAAGCATTTTTTGTTATTTTTGGAATAAATTTGAATAAATTACCATAATTAATCAATGGAGCAAAATCTCAAAATTCTGTGTAGAATTTTAGTGTACCCAAGTTAGCTCTACCAGATAAAGGAAACCAAATCAAAATCGGTCGAGAAATGAAGGAGAAGAAGCATTTTTTGTGATTTCGAATAAATTTGCATAAATTAGCATAGATAATGAATTTTACGATTCTGTGTAGAATTTTTAAATCCCCCTCCTAGCCCTATCATATGAAACAATCAGAATCAAAATCGGTTGAAAAATAACGAAGAAGAAGCATTTTGAAAACTGTGGACGGACGGAAGGACGGACGGACGACGGACGCCACGCCATGGCATAAGCTCATCGGGCCCTTCGGTCCGGATGAGCTAAAAATATATGTATTCATCGAATTACAACATAACAAAATTGTATATGGTATACTTTGTGTCATGTCCCCCTTTCTTTCCCTTTTTTGTGGGGGGGGGGGGGGTGGTGAAACAGACAAAACAACACATTAAACATGGGGTGTAAATTTACAACAACCGAATATTCAATCTTTACTTATTTTTATCAGCAATTAATTCAGTCAACATACCAGTATCACACATAACCCCAATCAATCCCAACAAGTAATACCTACTGTATTGCAGTTATGCCTGTTTAAACCTATAACTAATGTAGCAATAGACTAACCTAGTAACATTCTCAAGTCCACTCTTAGCAGCACCACTGGGAGTAACAAAGGGAGATCCAAGGGCTGCATATGGGGTGCTGATTGTCAAGAAATTGGCACCTGAAAATAAATAAAGTATAATCTTGGATCCATTTTTCTGTTTTGACATATTCATTCTAAAAAAATATATTTGGTAGCATTTTTATTCAACAAACATGTACATACACTGTACATGTATATACAAAAGGGTTCTAAGGAAGATTATTGATAGTTTGTGTATAATTTTTAAATACAACGGGAGGGGGAAAGGAGTTAAATCCCACCCCCCCTCCCCGAAAAAAAAAAAAATAAATAAATAAAATAAAAAATAAAATAAAAATAAAAATAACCAACCAACAAACAAAACAAAATAAAACAAAGCAAAACAAACAAAAAGCTTGTACTGAATATCACTCTAATAAACTACTTTGTGTATCTCTCTTGAACAAAACAATGATAAATAAAAAGATGTTTACTCTAATTGGAACAAAATTAGCCCTTTGATTTCAGCAATGCAGGAAAATACATTAGGGCCCGAATTCACAAAGGAGGTTTGTCGACAAACCTCCTTTTGTTTCGACAAACCTCCTTTTGTTTTTTACAAAC
>JAVYIG010014239.1:0-42713 GCA_035222895.1 Strongylocentrotus droebachiensis
AATAATAATGGATAATAACAATTATTGATTCTTATTAAGCGCTTTTACAGAATACTGATCAGAGCGCTGATACGATACAACAAAAACAAAAACATTTTTGAAACAATAACATATATACATATAAAACTTAGCAGTATACATAATATATAGCCTATGCAAATAGTAAATGAGCTGCCCCAAAATCTTGATTTCATTGTTTAATGGCGTAGCGTGGTTCTAGCCATTGAGGAGGGGCACAGGAAACAACCAAGGGGGGGCATTGTTTTTTCTGGTCGATGAAAGTTAATTATTTAAACAAAAATTGTATGCAAAGGGTCATAATATTTTCAGATTACTTTCCCACTCTCCATTTCTTTCTCTCTTTACCCTTTTTTTAAAAATAATTACTCTTTTTTTTTTCTTCTTCATAGTTTTTTCGCACAGTTGAGGGGACACGTGACCCATGTGTCCCCTCGCTAACGCCACTGTCACCCAATGAAATGTAGAAGTAGACCTTCCGCTTTGGGGAAACGGTACAAACAAATTTAAAGTCGATTCGGCAAAGTTTCAATATCAGTGTCCTTGCCCAAAGCTTCTAAATAATTTGTGTTTATATGTTTTAAATTTCATAAATGATTCAAGCAGGTAACTTAAAATCGATCGATACATCTTGTTTTTGTAATAGACTTGTGAAGTCTTAATAGGTAACTGAAGATGATCGATAGTTTCGATAGAAACCTGTTGATGGATAATATTTTGTAACAAAATACGATAGATTTTTTCCGTAGAAATTGGAAGGGGTTATTCGAATGGTGCCGTGTGGGAACGTTTTAAAAAAGTATAATAAACAGTGCATCAATTTGCTTTAAGGTGTTTTCCGCCCGTATATTGTGATAACATGTGTATGTTTAATGCGTTTCTTGTATTTTGGCGCCATTTTGTAATGATACATTGTAGAATGCGATCGAACGAGAAAAGGGTGAAATCAATGGATATTGGATTAGTTTAGATAGGCCTAAAGCTGGTGATATATACTGTTTCCGTGGTAACCTTTGTCAACATTCAGGTGACCCACATTTTTGCCTTCTTCATCCATTTATTTATTGTCCACTCCCATGCCATTCTTTTATTCTTTTATTCGCACACTACAGGCGCTTTCTATTCTCCGTCCCCTTTCTCTCTCTCTGTCTCTCCCCCTCTCTCTCTCCCCCCTCTCTCTCTCTCCCTCTCCTCTCCGTCTCTTCCTCTTTATCTCTCTCGCTTTTCTCTACCTTCATCTCCATTTTCTCTCTCTTTTTGTCTATCTTTCTCTATATGCAATTGCTTTAATGCAGCTTTAACTCTAAAAACGATCAGATATAATACATTTCTTTTTTCCTGTCACTATTTCCTTTTGCACTAGCCTTCATGTAGCAGCTGCTGCAGGTTAAAGAGGAGGTATTCTTTATGTAGTTTATACTAATTAGTAGGTTGTGTAAGATGTATTGAAATGAATGTAATTTTAAACAATCCTTTCTCTAATACGCCGCCTTTCCGTGTCTCTCTTATGAATCCTAGTCTCTCTCTCTCTCTCTCTCCTAATAAATTGCGTTACTGATTAATTAATTATATCATTACAAATATTTATTCTCAGTTTTCTTATGTATAACTGATTTTCTTATAAAATTGAAGATATGGCGTATATATTCAATACTGAATGAACGCCATTAAACTATTACCAACAACAACTCTCTCTCTCTTTCTCTCTCTCTCTCTCTCCCCCTCTCTCTCTCTCTCTCTCTCTCTCTCTCTCTCCAGCTATCTCTCTATGTATCTATCTAAATGAATCCATTTATCTATCTATCTATCAATCTATCAAAAGTAATAATAGAGTAATATTAGGTCTTTATAACCTTTCAAAGGTTTAACGTCATCCTTAATGATCGCTTTTCATCTAGGGCCTTTGACTCTTTCTTTCCTTTTCTTTTTCCTTTCCCTCCCTTGACACCCTCCTCAGCATTGCTACATCTTTGGATCGCATCTATTCAGGAAGATGCTCCTTGATCTGTTGTACATCGCACTGGTCACAAGGGAAATATCTCTTTCAAATTGTCATCACACCAAAGCCGTTAAGATTGATGAGTTATCCAAAGATGCTCTACTCTAAAGATAATGTTTCTGATCTTATGATTCCTGAGTGGACTTCCGGAATGTCACCGTGGAAGAAAAAAAAAAATCGAAAATGTTAAAACAGAAATATATATCTTAGGTGATCAATTAAACGACGTATTTTTCTATTGTGTGTTTGTTTGTTAATTATTTGTACCTGTCTGCTAAGTAAGTATGTGTATGCTTGTAAGTAAGCGACCAGGGGACCGACGGCTTTAAGTCCTCTCCGAGACCATCTCTGCTACGCGTTATAGAGATGAATGTTACGTATACCCAAGGGACCATGTTATAATAGTGTTACGCTTCCCCTTTCGACATTGAAAGATATTTTACTAAAACAGGTGAACTAAAATCCCTTTTTCCTTAGTCTGCAATAGAAAATGATATCGCTTAGAATTTGTCAACAAAATATTCATATCTTTATCAACATCAGCGGTTTTTAACGATTGTCCCGCGTGCCTTAAAATCTCTACCCACGGGAACTTTTATTGATCCCCCTTTCCCCTCAAATTGGAAGGAGGAAGGGGTGGGGGGGGGGGGTAGTTGGCTACATCGCTGTTAAATAGCGATGAGTCAACGAAATAGTTTGGTCAATGGATAAGCAAACATATAATTTTCGATTTCAAACGTAGAAGAAACTTAATTATAGAGGACTTGCTGGTGGTAAATGTCGGCTTGCATGGTGATGTAGATATACAGTAGGCTTGTGGGTGCACCATGTGAGAGAGAGAGGGAGGATTATCGACAGTCCTTTTCAGGACTCCTCAATCCTCCCTCTCTCTCTCACATGGTGCACCCACAAGCCTACTGTATGTAGAGGACTTGTTCTCCAATGCAATATCTTCTACATTCATATCTCATGATGATGATTTTTTCAAAATGTTACTAACAGACGTATTTCCGCCGGGGAGGGGTCGGTGGGGGGGGGGGGGGGGTGATGACTCTCATCCGAATATCAACTTCCATTTTCTTAACCACTTGGAATGCATTGTGCATAAATTATAGTCTTTTACTGCTGTAATTTCTTTTTTATTAATTCTACCATGAAAGAAATTACAAGGTGCACTTATATTGGACCTCTATTTGGACAATTAATATTGCCAGAACTGGACAAAATTCTGTTCAATTGCTGAAACTCAAAATGAAATGTAAAGAGACACGGCGCTACATTAATTTTGGGGATACAAATTCTCGACTTATCATTATTAGTAGGACACATGGTGATTTGTTTTCTTCAACAAACAAATGACCTCTATTACACCCGGGGGTGTTTCACAAAGATCCTAATTAGAACTTAACACTAAGTTGGACTTACAAATTATGGACAGCCAGCCATTGGAGCCTTAAAATAAAATATATTCAAAAGCAGAAATTCAAGTATTTTAGACTTTTTATAAATTCCACATCCAGAACATGAAATCTCCTTGATAATAGAAAATATGAATGATTTGAATCAACATTTTATGCCTTTCAAAATAACTTTTACAAAAATATTTTCAAAGATGCTATTTAAGTTCAACTTAGGATCTTTGTGAAACACCCCCAGGGCTTTTGCACTGTCTGCATCGCAGTGGTGTACATGCCGGGCTCTCGATCACACATTAAACAGACGCTCCATAAACATTTAAAGAGTCTGGATTTATTTCAGTTCCATTCCGGAGAAGCGGGCTTAGGTATCATAACTCGATAGGTGCTCGTATCCGCGTTACCGGCCAATGCCGCCGAAGGATATGGGGAATAGAGTAACGTCGTCATAGCCGACTGAGAGAGGCAGTGGTGACAAACGTATGTATGCGAGCGTGGTCATGGTTTAAAGTTTTGGTTTAAAGCTAATCCTGAGCCCTGGTATTGGAATCATATTTTGAGATAAAATTGTTATGATTTATTCTGAATTGTTTATCCTGAAGTAGATTCGTTGTTCGAACCAGTGAAATAATAACATACGCACACAAACTTACTGGGCATCATCTTCGATAAAAACCACAGTTCCCATTTGCACATAGTGACCTGTGTTAAGCACATGATGTCAGGCCTACTTACCCGGATCTCCTTATCTTTATATGCTCATTTTTTATTTTCTTTCCAGCCACTTTACATTTTCTACTCAGTTTGTTTGGCACATGTCATTTATTTGTAATCTTGAACATCTTGCGTAAGTTTCGTTGGAGTCTGTGAGAATTTATTTTCTATATTTATCAGAACTCAAGTTTATCTTTAAATCATGGAGCTCCAAATTATCCACATGAAATCTCTGTGGGAGGAAACTACAAGATACAAGATACAAATTATTTTATTTGGTCTTTGCAAACAAATTACATAGAAATTTAGTTTCTACTGGCGTTACAATAATATTAAAAAAATACATAATTACAAGAAATAAATGTATCACGGTTATATAAATAGATTAATTAAGAAAGAACTACATGCTAAGAGCTCCGTGACATGATTGACCAACAGAAGCGAATTCTGGTGACGTAACTATGTCTCACAATTAGCTATGGCCTTCGTCATCACGGATCGCACCTGTGAGAAGGTGACGATGGCATTTCAGATGTAGGCCGGGGTTGCGTTCGCCGCTCGGTTACGCTCAAATCCCCATGGTTTGTATGCTGCACGCAACTTTGAAAACATGATACTTTGGAGGTAACATGTGAGCTAATGAACCTCCGGAATGACTCAATGACATGGTGAATAAACTTTAGAATGACGAAAGTTGTGGGCGCCGAATCCTCCTTCAACTGCAGAGCGTTGCACTAAGGCAATTGACTTAATATTATTGAAGCGAGTTGAGGGCCAGGGGGACCCATCAACCTTTGCCCCAATTGTGAAACCCAATAAGGGTATCGTTTCACTCAGAATCTGTCTACCGTAGCCCCCTCCGGGAAAAGTCTCTAAATAAATTGTTTAATTGAGATGTCACATGGCCAAGCCCCTCGCATAAAAACAAACATGTATGGTCATCCATCCACTCAGCCGCCCCCGAATACTACTTATTCTACATAAAATTATGTACGTTACTCTCAAAGGCGTAGTCATGGACACGCGGGACCAAGGGAAGGGGGGGGGGGTGGCCCCTTGTTCTTCCTATTAAAAAAGTCATCCACGGAACTATTAGAGGGCAAGACCTTAACCCTACCCCATCTGTGCCGCCCCCTGCCACGCCCCCTGTTCAACCATTCTGGCTTCGGCGGTGGTTATTCCGAGTACTAGATTGATTGCGATCAGCAGCTTGAAACAGTCAGTGTTCTCCTTTCCCTAACCTCGCTAAATTTTATTATGATGAAACCTTTTTCCTTTTCATATACGAGGCAAAAAAAAAATCGATCATATCTATGGCAGAAGAGAGGATAAAGTGGCAAAGAAAACTCTTCAAGTGGCTCAGTCCTTGAGGGCTAAATGGATTAGATGTAACATATAGATGTGAAACCTTACCAGGTTGCCGCCGGCGGGCAGGGAAATTGAATCATAATTTCCTTTAAATTATTGACTATAGGACGTTTGAATAAATGATCGCTTCTGCCATCGTTTAACCACTGCGAATTGAGATTTGTTTGTCATGCTATATGGACATTTCCAAGAAAATGATGACTGATAATTCACGTTAATCAAATAAAAGTATCATCCGATAAATTTAATTCAATAGTGGCATATTAATCCAATCCAAAACATGATTGTTCATAATTAGAAGATCCCCCCAGATAATTTCATTAAATATGTCAATTCACCAAGAAGGCAGAATGAAAATTGCACTTTTAAGAAAATAAATAAAAATAAATAGTCCCAAGCATTAAATAAGCTGACTTATTCATGTAGCGATCATAAGAATACAGAAAATTGAAGTTTAAAAGGCGCATTTTGTCCTACAATTAATTTTAAAAAAACGTCTCAATCTGTATGCACTGGGCAGTTTATTTTAATTGATTGCCCTTAATTAATGAATATACATGTTACATAAAACATGATTTGAATATTATGATCCCATTTTTTTGTTCAATGTTGAATTTTTAGTTGCAAGCAATATTTTATTTAATTTTACAGTTCTTCAAAGGCTGCTGTGCCAGAGCTTTTTTTTGTATCTGGTACAAATGGAACGTCCTTTAGCATTTCATTGCGTCTCTTGATTATTTGTGGTTTAAGATGTGCACTCCAATGTAGGCCTACTTGACGTAGCTCTCTGCCACCTAGGCCATAGCGTTACATCATTTGTCTGAAGATTGTTAAGGGCCTGTATTGATGGCTCGATTGACCACACAAGGGGTTCAGTGGCATTGGCAAACCACCCCCCCCCCCCCTATTGTGAATCGTGGGTTCCGCGCTAGTCAGTCGGGTTGTCTTCGTCTCAAAAGAGCTGAACATCTATCATGAACTGAATTAGATCACAAATGTTTTGGAAAAAATAAAGATATGTCGATCAGATGGTTTTATATTAAAACAAAAAGTTACGATGTCGAAGAAATGACGCTCCAGATTACTCCTTAGTACCCAGATATCATGATAACTATATGTTACCTTAGTATTTCCAGGATCTCAAGAACAAAACATTCTAGTCATTTGTCTTTGACGATGTTTTTAGCATGACTGTGAGTAAAAAATTGGACAATATTCTTAAACTGCACCTCAGTCGAACGTATTTGTCTTTCTTCCCGATTATAACAAGACTGCTATTACCATCACATTATTGCTCTGGTGCCTGGTGGAATACAAACAAAAAACACCTCCCAAATGTATTGTCATGCTTATGGACGGGGCATTTCGTTTCTATATTCTCACTTTGTCTGGTTCGTAAATTATGCACCCCCTTTCTGATTTCCATTCTCTTGAATTTGCCATTTTAAGTGATCTTCCTTGCACGCTCGACACAATCGATAGGGTTTCAAGCACCCGAAGTCACAGTCGGGAAGTCATGCCCACGCTACTTAAAGAAAAGGTTAAGTGTACTGGTAAAGATGATGTTACATAACATGTGGGCTATTTCTTTCGTTTGATGTCAGTTCAAGAGACTATCGTGAAATAAATGTCCCCTGACAAAAGGATGGCACATTAAATGACCTCAGATTCGATAAAAAATGACGAGAAAATAATAGCTGAAAAGTAAGGACCAACTCTCACGCCATATGTGTGTTGTCCAAATCTGTGTGCAACTTATTTGAATTTCAGGAGAAAAAGTGAGTCAATTTATTATGATTTTAATTAGTCCATGACCTCATAGTATACATCAATAATTATGAAATACATAAACAACCTTTCCCAGCTAGTGCTTCCATAGAGTTTCTTTCCTAATTTGTAATTGCTCAACCAGAACTGCCGACTTCACCTTTAAACGATTGTTGTTCCAAATGCATGCAAATCTCTTTGGAGAATTGAATTCTACCCGCAAATTTCGAGTTCCTTTACGTTTTAGTGGTGTCATTTTCTCTACAATCGTCCTTCAACTATAAAAATAAACATTTTAAGTTAAAGAATTCATTTCTCTTTTGTCTTTCACCAGCACATTGAGAGAAGGGATGATGTTTGCAATCTAGGGATTTAGCCGCGCAAACTTTAGGATCTGGTGGGTGTAAGAAATGCCTCGGGGAAAATAATTATGGAAGGGTAAAATGAAATCTGGAGGAGAACAAAAATAGAAGTTTAAATGGATGTCTAATTGTTTTTCTCCTAAAATATTTTGTTTAAACGCCTCATGCCCTCCTCCTCCCCTATTCTCTCTCTCCCTCTTTCTCTCCCTGCCCCACCCACCCCTTTGAAATCTAGCTTTCACTAGCTTCCTCTTTGGATAGTGTTTCTGCTCGTCTTTGTCTTTGTTTCTTTGTTTATCTGTCTCTTTTTTTCTTCTATTTGTTCCCACGCAATCTCACCTTTATCCTGCATGTAGGTCTCTCTGTTTCTATTTCTGTTTCTGTATTTGTCTTTGTATGTCTGTTTGTAGTAGTTTTATTGTCTGTCTATCTGTGTGTGTGTGCGTGTACGTGTGCGTGTGTGCGCGTGTGTGTGTGCATATCTCTCTTTCTCTCTCTCTCTCTCTCCTATTATACCATCTCTTGCAAGCTTTCTCTCTCTCTCTCTCTCTCTCCTCTCTTTCTCTATCTATTACCAACTGATTCACGGTGCCATGTCAGACGTTCACTAAACCTTGCTTTCTCACATGGAAGTTGATCCCATATTCTTTCTCTCTCTCTCTCTCTCTCTCCATCCCTCCCTCCTTGCTCTTGTTCTCTCTCTCTCTCTCTCTCTCTCTCTCTATTTCTCTCTCTCTCCCTCTCACGCCCTCTCTCTCTCTCTCTTTCTCCTATTATACCATCTCTTGCAAAATTTCTCCCTCCTTCCTCTCTTTTTCTCTCCCCCTCTCTCTCTCTCTCTCTCTCCATCCCTTTCTCCCTCCTAATTCCCTCCATCCTTGCTACCTCGCTCTTTCTCTTTAACATTTATCCTTGCTCTTGAGAACTTGAGATGAAGACGTACTTGACCTATCTTCCGATCTGAACACTTGCGATCATGCAAACAGAAATAGGGTACAATGGAGAGGGGCGGTGGTGGGGGGGGGGGGGGTGCAAGAATTACATTTCAGGTACATGACTTCAGAATACGTTCGAACATGCTGTAGGACCTGAAAATGAATGTGTCCTAATTTATTTGTACGTGCAGTATAATGAGACAAATTAAAATTGGCACAGAATTAAAGAAAACTTTCGTCCTGCTTTGCAAAGACTCTATTTCTAATGAATTCAAATGTTGTCTGATGTAGAATCATCGATTGGATTGCTGCACCACCACCCTTCCACGATGTAGTAATGTAATATGTAAGCCATTTCATTGACACTCTTAAACATCTTACAAAAATGTATATACAAGAATGTTTATCTCTTACATCGAATTCATCAGACTCGAACCAGCGTCCGTCGGAAGCATGGAAAGAGAATTATGATTACCAAAAGTTCAAAAGTTTTGGAAATCAATTTTTCGAGGTGTACTTTAACCTCGTTTTCGTAAATAAGGCCACTTACTGTGATCACGATTTTAATTTATTCTGTTTTCGAAACGAGAATGTTGTAACCAAATGAATGACCATGGCTTAACGGTTTTAAAAGAATGAAACTAAATTTGAACGTTTTAATAAAATAAAAATGATAATATTGATTAAAAAAATGATATTCATGAACGGCTTTACAGTACAGCGGACATTACCGAGAGTGAAATTGAGGACAATGCGCACTCGAATCTGTTGGATTCATTTCTGTTTGTGCATGCAAGTACTTTAAGAGGAAGAATAATCAGAAGAAACAGGTTAGAAACGCTCAATATCCTCGCCCGCAGCTAAACAGGGCATCTTCAAAACAAAATCTTTACATTGACGTCTTGAAAAGCTGAATGGAGAGGGCGGAAAGAGATCTATTTCTCAGTTATCGAACCGTCCCAATAGATATAGATCTTGACAGATACAAAGAGGACGAAAGAAACTCTATATGGACCTAAAACGAAACGAGATACAATGTGGGGTCTGAAAATGGGATCAGGTAATGAAAGCAAATGTCGCTCACCCTTTTTTAAAGCACAACTCCACGTCAATCAAAACATACCGTGATCGCCCCAAACCTTATTATTCTATTTAGTCTAGAATTCTGATACATGCCTTAAGTGGTACAAGGATGTATATTTCCCGCTAAAGGTGGAGGCTTTTTGCAGACTTGGAATAGTTCTGAAACTTTATATATTTAATGAAACTTATATTATTTTTGATAATTTCATCCTATCGGCAAATGTTTTCTTCTTATTGTTCTTTGGGGGATTTCAAAGCTTAGTTCTGATCGTTTTCAAGCCCTACTACTTGCAACCTTTGCTCTTATTTTCCCTCAATTCTCGACCCCACCCTTTCTTTACCACCATCTTGTCATCAATGATCTCTTCCGTGATGATTTTTTTAGGTAAAAGTCGTCATTACTCCTTCCATTTCTGACCCGTCAATAACGTCTGCCTCATCAATTTATTTTTAGAATCCCATCGTGTTCTCTTAAGATTAACTAGATCATGAAGCAATTTTAATGCCCCCCCCCCGAACCCCTTTTTAGTGAGATAAATGTGTCACCTCTTTTGCAATAACAGCATTTTCTGCATTACACTTATTCCGAATCAGTGTTAAAAATACTTGAAGATTTTTATTTTTTATATGCGGACCCGTCTTTTTCTCCTTTCTATTCAATGGTTCAATGGTGCAAATTTATTTCCATTTTCTCATATTACATATAATAATAAAGCATTAAAAAAACAGCAGTGCATTCCCAAAATCGGTTCAATAATAATGTTGCATTATTAAATGATGTATATACTTCTTTATTGCACATATACATTACATCATTATCAAAGAATTGTAGAAAATATAATCATTTTTAATTACATCTTAATTTGAGATAAAGTGGGGGGACCTACAAAAGAAGCAGAGCTTGTGAAGCTATAGATTCACACCTTTTTCTGAATTTTCACTCAATATTCAACAGCCTTGAACACTTAAAATTGTAACGTTCAATTGCCAGGTATCGAAGATGTATTTTTGTTAAAACTATGTAGCTCTCTTCGTCCACACAAATGTCTTTTCTCGTTTCCCAATATATGTATCCCTTTTCATTTTTACCCCTCCTCCGCCCTCATTTCCATCTCTTACTTCCTCTTGTCTAGAATATACTAAAACAGAATAACCCCCTTCTTTTCTCCGATCTCCTCTTCATTACTTTAACCTCTTGCATTCCTCATTCTCCTATCTTTGAAATGACTTTGAAGACTGAAAGTTATTTTCACGTTTTCACCATCGCGATCTAGTTTCTGTTGTCGGACAATCGATTTGCTGACCGAGAATTTTAAAAAAGTCCTCCCCAAAAAAGGAACGGCCTATGCCTAAAATACAGTTTTCATCCAGAAAATTAGAAGCTCAGACACACAGTTTAAGATTTAGTGCTTTTTCTGTGGAATTTTCTTTTTGATAATTTTCCTCATTTTCATTTTCATTTTCAAAAAGAAACCCTTGGAAAATTAAGTTATATTTGATAAGATGATACAATGACTTGAAAAAGATTTCTTCAGGAATTCATTATGTGCAAATGGGACTGGTCCTGTTTGAAGAAAAAAATGTATTGTTGAGCTTTCCCAGACTATGAAAGAGCATAATCAAATGAAATTTAATTTTGTTGTTATTATTATCAACTATTATTATTATTATCATTGTCAACATTACAATCATTGATGAAATCATTATTTTCATTATTATTATTAATAGTAGTAGTATCATTTATATTGGTTTTTATTTGTATTATCATTATCATTATTATCATCATCTTTATTATCATTATTATTATTACTGTTATCATTATCATTATTATGATTATTATAATATTATTATTATAAGTAGTAGTAGTAGTATTATAATTAGTAGCGGTAGTAGTATTATTATTATTGTTATTATTTATGTTATTATTATTATTATTATTAACATTATCATTATTATTATCAAAATTATTATCATTGATTATATTATTATTACTAGTAGTAGTAGTATAATTTGTATTATATCCTGCATCAAAAATTAGTTGGCTTTTGATTGGTTGAGAGCTCGTCACATGACCAGAAATATTTGACCTATTTTTAGAAAGTACTATATGAGAGTACTATTTTGGTTTACTATTTGGGAGTTGAAAAAAAAATGTGAATTTTTTTTTTTAATTGAATCAATTTTTTTTCTTCAAATCTTAATTTAATGAAAATAAAATATTTTAAATCTTTTAAAACAAAAATTGACATTTTTTTTGTTCTAAATTTTTTTTCTCCAAAAAATGTTTTTTTTTTTTTTTTTTTTTTAAATAAATTTTTGATGCAGGATATAAAACAAATATACCATGCCTTCTATTCGAGGTACTGGTTAAACTATGGGCCTCGGTGACTCCAAAAGTACCATTTGCTTCGGGGCTGCGCCCCTCAGCAAATAGTACTATTGGAGTCACCTATTGCGCATAGTTTTAACCAGAACCTCTCAAGGCAGTGTATATTTGTATATTATTTCTATTATCACTATCATTATTATCATTATTATTTGTATTATTATGATCATATTGTTATTATTATTATTACTTTTATCATTATCATTATTATTATCATGACTATTATCATCATCATTATGATTATTTCAGACATCACTCGCATGGCCGGTACTCAACTTTCACTTCAATCATAAACTTTCTTTCAAATCAGATGGACCTCCTTCTTTTCGACCTCCTTCTAAACAGATCGGATGAAGAGCAATATAACGTCCTTGCCAATTATACGTTTGGACATGCATCTCTCACATTTCGACAGCTTAATCAAAATGAAAACAGTGATACGAGACATCCATGAAAACAAATGTGTTGAATATCAAACTTAACTGACTCCAAACCGTAAGATTCTATTTACTTTTGGGGTAAAAAGAAAATAGCTATCATCAGTAGCCCCGAGTCAGGTGCCGGAGATAGGAATTGAACACAATGCGAAGAACCACCACTATTTTATGAACACAAAGGATATGTTACAGATTTCATAAGTTGTATTAAAACAAAACAGTTTTGTAAGATGATATTTATGGATAACATGTTTAAGCGTCGTCGCATAATAGCTTTGGGGTACAACAGGAAATGCCAATTACTTAGAAGAGAAACGCTCCTTACATGTTTTTGCTAGTCGCTTGCTGTGGCATTTTATTAAGTGCTCATCCTGACAAGAGCTTCATGGTTTGTTTTTTCTTAAAACATATCACCTAACAAAAATAGAGTCTTATGATGATCAGAACCAACTTCAAAATGCTTTCCAAGATGCCCGATTCTTTTTACTTGCAGTGTATTTTGTAAAATGTGGCATTAGTCACCAGCTGATACATAGGGTGCATGGGGGCGCGTGTACCCCGTATTTTTAAGGGAGCGGCATTGCCATGCGAAAGACCTTGTTTCTCTCTTGCGTCTATTTCAATATAATAATAATAGAAATCCTCTGAATAGGTGGATAGCGGACTATAGGAATGTCGACCCATTAGTGAAATATTCACACGATATTTCTTTAAAGAAGTGGATCATACCTTTTATTCATTCAATCTGATATAATATATACTTAAATTAGAAACCGAGGAGAGAGTGAGATGCTGGTTGAGAGAAGAGAAGAGAGAATAAGAGATACAAAAATCAAGATATGTTTATTAATTAACTATGTGTAAGTCTTCTAATGGCTTCAATTTTAGTGGTAAAATGATCAGTGGTTTGAAACATGATAGCAGACAATGAGCTATAGACCTTATTAGTTATAGCGTTTGCGGATTTGGGCGCCATTTGAGAGAGACATGCTTTATTAGCATTGCATTGATTTGAATTCCGTCTAGGTTTTCTCACTTCTTCTGAGAGGGTGGATGGTATAGTATAAAGCTAATTGGAATCTGCAACCAGTTGTAAGTTATGGGAAACAACTTCAAATAAGACTGTTTTAATAGAGATTTCTTCATTTGTAAACTAGGTCGGAGTCTTCGACCATTGTCGAGCCGACTGGATTCGTTCTCCAGAGTCGTTCTGCTGTAAAGAGTGGTTTGGGAAAACCATGAAAAGGGAAAGGAAAGGAAAGAAAGAAAAGATAAGACAAAAAAAGAAAAGGAAAGAAAATTAAAGAAAATAAAATAAATGAGTAAATATCTACATACATGAATGAATGGATTAATCGATATATAAATAAATACATGAATAAATAAAATGAAAGAATGGTGGGATATTCAATGAGAAAATAAACAAACAAAAACATGAATCGATAAAATTATAAGCAAAAACATAATTAAATCAATAAATTAAAAAATGAAATACATAACAGATCAATGAAAGGATGGTGGGATCTTCAATATTGCAGGATATGATCGATATCATCGCTATCGGGGATGTGATGACCATCGCGGGTCGTTACCCAGTCGTCCTTACCCTACCGTCTACGCATCGACGTGCAGCATATACCGCAATTAAAAATATCCTTGAATCGACAGTTGATTGTGACGGGGCCGGGCCGGGCCGGGCTGGTGAAGGAAAAAGAAATGGGCGCCAATTAGTGGGTTTGATTTGCTCCAGACTCGGTTGTCTGTAGCCATATATTATCAAGGATGGGTTGCATTGATCTAGAGTGGGTCCAACTGACCGAGGGTGTGGGGGAGGGGGGGGGTCGCTATGATTAAAAGATTGCTGAGTGCAGATTAGTCCAGCCTCTGTACCGTTTTCGTTTAGCGCACCCAATTTCGCTTGCTCACTTCGCTCTCTCGCAGAATCTAGAAACATTAGCTAGAAACGTTAGCTCCTCCCCCCCCCCCCCCTCTCTCTCTCTATTACCGAAATATTGTGCCCGTAACCGTAATATGACATTACGGATACTGAGTTATAGAGATGAAATGGATTCATCTCGGATAGCTCATTTATTTTAGCTTCCATTTCTCCTTCTCCCTCTCTCTCTCCCTCTGTCTTCCCTTTCTTCCATTCTCCTCCTCCTCTCTCTCTCTCTCTCTCTCTCTCCCTCTCCCTCTCTCCTTCTCCCTCCCTCTTCCCCTCTCTCTCTTCCTCGCCATTCTACAGGGAGGGGTGCCCCTGTACCCCCTATTTCGACGCCACCGATGGTTTGCCTGTAAGCCCTCGGTGTAAGAACACTTAAAAGTGAGGAGTTAGAACTTCTTCAAGAGGGTCATGGATCGCAAAGGAACAAGGACTCTCACATCATTATCATGAACCAGGAACATATCCCTAGGGCTATCATCTACTGCGGCGCTCTTCAAAAATTTCGTAATGTTAGTAGGTAACAGTTTCATCCTCCTCCATCTCTTTTCCTTTCTTCTTTCTATTCATCATCGACTTTGTCATTACCTCTCTTTAATTATTTATCTATTCCATCCTACATTCTTGGAATGCCCTTTGGGATAAGACGTGAATATGAATTTGACTCTCTCCACCCAGGTGTATTACACTGTAAAAAAATAATAGTCGAAATAACTCAATAAAATTGAGGAAAAGAATTGCCTTATTTTTATTAAGTAAATATTACCTACGGCATCTTAAGTAGAATTTACTTATTTTGCTGAATAAATTTTTACTCAGTTAAATCGAGTTACATTAACGTAAATAATTTAAGTATTGTAATCATTTTAGATAATTAAAAAAAAAGCTATGATAGGATTACATATTGCACGATTTGGTACCCATCTAATCTAACAAGTAACATCCACTAATCATTCACTACTTCTATTTAAGATTAATCACTAATCACTAACACATACGCTTCAATTCGACACATATTGAAAGGCTCCAAATTTTATATATACTTGATCGTAGCATCTTAAAAGGAAAATTGGTTGACAATTTCCTGAAATATCAAGTTTTGATTTGTTTTGAACTGGGTAAGAATTAAAAATTGTCTTGTCTTTGCTTAGCCATGTTAAATGAATTAGTAAATGTTTTAAAGTCCTTAAATTTTCATTCAACCACAAAAAAGAATTGTTTTATTTAAAAAAGAGTTTAATTTGGTCTTAATGAATATTCATAAATTATGTAAATATTTCTATTACGCACTGCATCGGTCCTTACTTTAAAAAGATAAGAATAATCAACATAAATTGTTTGAGTAATACGTATAATTTCTGATTTTGAGTTAAAATTACTAAATTAATACAAGCTGAAATTACTTAAAGTTCTTAAGTATTTGATTTTACTTAAATATTCCACGTATATTCTACTAAATTGAAAGTTTGAGTTAGCAAGACTTAAATTTAGTGCGTAAGTGGCAAAACTAATGTTTTCAAGTAAATTCTACATGGAAAAAATACGTAAAAATTACCAATGAACAATTTTTTTTTTACAGTGTACATGGATACATTGTAGAAAGATATATCTTGAATTATATATCTTAAACTGCTTTAAGATATATTTCAATAACATTTATTACTTTATTGCATTAAAGGGGGAAGACGACAAAACAATGTGAAGTTAGCTCAATCAGAGAATTATTTCACCATGTAGGCAGTTCGAGGCTTGTTGTTCTCGTGTTTTCTTAAATCTGTTTATTCAATATTTCTAATTAAGTTTCTTTTGAGTCCCCGAAATGTAAGTACCTGTATTTTGGGGCTTTATTACTGTTATTATTAACATGCGAAATCCTGACAACCTTTAAAATACAGCATTATAATCAAATTGACCTGAAAGGGGTGATAAGAAAACAACCTTTATCAAGCAATATTATGTAGATATAGAGAAACTAAATATCATATCTTACACCACTGCTCTGAGCTACGTAATTGATTTCGAGGTCAAATTGCATTTTTTTTTCCCACTGATTCAATTAGTCGCGATCTTTAATATACTTTTACAGAAAACGCCAGACAGAGGGCTGTTTTCAAGCATATCGCATTACGATTGTCTTGGCGGGTAATAATTCCCGCGCTGACGAAATGCATACGGCGGGTTCCGCAAAATCATGGAAAGCGATCTGTATATCGGGTTGCCAGTCCTGAAGAAAGAAATTAATACATTTCGTATTGCTTTCTTCTTTTCTTCAAATTTTGGGGAGCACTGCCTTACCGATTAGAGGAGTATGTCTAGACTAATTGCATTATCACGGACGCAGGGAGTACGGTACTTTCTATGGCATCCCCCTTAAGGAATTGGGTAACTTTGTCTCAGATTCTGAAACAAAATCCTGCATTTAGCTCATGCTGCAATTATAATTATAAACCTTTAGGTCATTCAGGAACTCCATGACTTTTACAAGCCGATCGCCTGTCTGATTATCAAGATATTTATGATTGGAAATCGAAACGGAATTTTGCATTTGCCAAACGGTTTTCATAACACTACAGTCTATTAGGGAAAACAAGTATGGTAAAACCGGTCACTCAAAGATTTTTTTTTTCTTTCTTTTTTGAGGCACTTCTTGATTATTTTGAAGCGCGATTATTTTTTTAGGGCTTCAATATTACATCATATCACAGACACTGGTAACACGTAGGGCCGTGAATCTCAGATTTAACAATGTTAAATGATGCCTTTACAAAAGTAAAGCATGATTTGTTTTTGGCAACTGCAGCAGTGGTGGGAGACATACATTAATTTTCTATAGTCATGGCAGCTTCATCACGCAGTCTGGAAACACGTTTTGTGGATAGCTCTTCCTCTGAGGGTTGTCACGCCATGAAACTCCGATTATATGTGATAATCGTCGAGAATTTATTCATGTTAACGATGCAATGTAGCTAATTTACTTTAGTAGTAGTAGTAGCTCTATACAGAGCGAATTTATTTTTCATTTCTTTTCACATAATTATAAACAATGATAGACAATAATAAACGTAATGATATAACAGAAATGAGCATTGAAATATCTTTGACGTTGTTTTTGGTCATTCTAATGCAAAATGATTTGGTTACAGGAAATGACAAAAACGAACCTACTTGAAAGCAAAGCTTGTTACATGTAGGTTCGCACAATAATAATTATACTTTATACATTAATAACTTTGATGATGTATCATTTTATTTGTTTATCATGCTGTAATCATTTTGTAAAGTAAATGTGAAAAGGGATCACAAAGGAATGAATGAATCAAATAAAAATGAATTAAATACGCAAGTGACTGAATTTGATAACTGAAGAAAAGTATTGGAGTGTCGAGAAACCTCAAAAAGAAAAAGAAATTTGACGTTTCAAACAGATAGTGTGATGAAACGAAATTGTAATATACGATAACACTTAACAGCCGATTGACAAGTTTGCAGAGAGTTAAAGAGGAAAGGGGAGAGAGAAGTGAAATGGGAGATAATTAGATAGATATATGGAGGGAGGGGAGAGAGAGAGAGACAGAGAGAGAGAGAGAGAGAGAGTGAGAGAGAGAGAGAGAGAAAGAGAGAGAGAGAGAGAGACTACAAAATCCACATCAACGTTACAACCATGCAGCGGAAATGACAACAGTGAACAAAATGTAAATCAATTTAAGTTTCGTATTAGATTTCATATTGAGAATGGGAAGAACAAAAGTAAGCGAAAACATTGGTAAAGATATATTATATTATATATTTTCAAAAAGAGAATAAAACGCGAGACGAGGAAAAAATATTATTTTAATACGAATAGACGCAGGAGTATAGTATAGAATTACAACAGCACGTTTTTTTAACGACACAACAGCATTATGAAAAACATTCAATGAGCGCAGAGTACATCAACAGAAACAAAATATATACTTACGCTTCAAGACTTGTACTCGTTTGGAATTAGGAAAGCAGGAATACAACTCTTAAAGATAAGACTTCTGGATCCCAAATTTTTTCTTTGATTGAACCCATCTGAAGTTTTGAAAGCAGGGATATAATTTCTAATTACTTTCTCTCGCTTCCCATTTCCTCTACTCGTTGATCTTGCATCCTTCGCTTTACATCCTTCTAATTCCTCCATGCAGTCGATTGCGTCATGACAAGCTTGCAGCGCTCGGGGTGTCACTCCGAGGGTTGTTGGGAGAGAGGGGAGGGGGGGGGGGGAGGGGGGGGGACGTGCTACCCCCTTTTAATTTTATTTTATTCAGTCGTCGAATTGATAACCTTTTGTGGCTTAATTATCGGAAAATCACTGAGATGGTGTGGAATTTTCAAACTTTAGTCGGCAAAATGAAAATCCCACGACGATTTTTATTCTACAAATTACAACCAATGATGAATTCTTGTTTCTGTTGTTGTTGTTCTTATTGTTGTAATTGCTGAGGGTTTTTGTGTCCTTTTTGTTTATTCTTCACATTCGTTAGCAATTTTAGAAATGTTAACAACTTTTACCCTTGTGGGAAAAGTAGCAAAATGTGAGTCTTTGTTTCATAATATTAATAATAATAATAATAATAGGCATTTCTATAGCGCCGTCTATCGATAAATTCTATTCCGAGGCGCATTTATTATTACCCCGGCTTTAGCCTAGCTGCCATTACAGCGCTCCAGCATTTCATGGAATTTATTCCTGCCAAGTACCCACTTACCTCACCTGGATCGAGTGTGACAAATGAAGATTAATGCTTTGCCAAAGGACATTGGTGCCGTGTCGGGGATCGAAACACGACCTTTGAATGATGTATTTCTACATGTAATTTCTTTTGATTTTTGTGTTACTTGTGTTTTGATTTTGATTTTCAATTCATTTCTTATTTTAGTTTCAGGATCTTAGATTTTGCTAGACACACTTACTGGTTACCTATCGGCACACCTAGCCTGAACTCCACCCCACCTCCCCCTTCCTTGAAAAATCGAAACAGCCTGGCTACGCCCGTCGCGACGTCGCTTTCCAGCTTCGAAGCTGAAAAGCCTTCATGATGGCTTCATCGATAAAGCTGTCGAGAGATTCCCGCTTGTGTTTTGTGATTCCTAAGTAGCTATAAGATGATCTAGAGATTCCCTCCACACTTCACAGTCAATCTCTTCACAATCCTCTGATCTCCATCTCTCCATCTCCGTATTTTTGAGGACGTGTCCGAAGTGGTTAACCGTCATCAAAAGTAATAAACGATCTGAAAGGAGAATAATTAGATGGATTTCAAGTACCGTTAGAATGTTGAGATTTTTTAAAGATTCTTCTCGATTATAACGAATAGTTACAAGTGTCGTTTTAATGTGGAATTATTTTTAGGAGAATAATTAGATGGATTTCAAGTACCGTTAGAATGTTGAGATTTTTAAAAAGATTCTTCTCGATTATAACGAATAGTTACAAGTGTTGTTTTAATGTGGAAATGTTTTAACCTTCAGGGTAACAAATAAAAACATTTCCCTATCTCCCCCAAATACATGAGTATCTGAGAATCTGATGTTACGAGAAAAATACTCTCTGTAAAACGTTCCAATCCATCTTCAAACCATGTAGGCTTCAAACCGCGAACCCGCAAATCGATGTTATAAAGCCCATGCAAGAATAAATAGAATACCCACGAAGCTAAAGACCAAACCGTATATCATTCGTTATTCAGTAAATGTCAGACAAAACTTTTGTCGATGCAATAACGTCCACAAGTCCTCTCTTTCTGCAGATGGGCCATCCAACGATTTCATAAAGCAACATAAAATTTTGTCTTCGGGTCTGTAATTAATATCGACTTTAATTTGGGGGACAGAATGAATCTTGATCGAGCGGGAAACATCAAGATGAGACAATTTAATGAAAAAAGAAATGGCTGGCATTTCTAGGGCATTATACTTATAAGACCCTTCTCCAATTGCTTGGAAAAACTTTTTTTTTTGCTCCTTTTCAAAGGTTTATTTGAAGAAGAAAAAGAAATCTGATTTTTACAACAAGGAAGCGAAGGAAAGGGGGGGTGGTATATTCCACAATCCAAAGGCATAGAAAACAACCCTTACCCTTACTGCAGGAGGGAATGGAAGGGGGATACTGTTCCAAAACCAAGAACCCACAGGAAAGGGTAACATTGGGGGATAAATTTGTGTACACTACCAGAATTCAGTTGGCACAAAAGGCCCGTGCCCCAACCCCCTCCCATTTTTAAAAACCCAAGTGGCATACCTTTATTACACATGACAAAGAATGTGCCCTTTGGTTAGGTGATGACATTTGTGGAGATGGGGCTGTTTTGTCAGAGAATTTTGGAGTTAAGCTGACCCCCCCCCCCCCCTCCCGCAAAGGTAACAAAATCCTGATGCCTTCCCTCTTGTCAGCACAATTTAGGAATATTGTGGGTGGATTTTCTAACAGATATTCTACCATCTGCCTTCCTGAAATCAATATGTAGTTTTTCACCGTGCAATAATGCTGTACTTAGGTAAATAGAAACCACATCATTACATAAGATAAATCAGAGGGAAAGAGAGAGAGAGAGAGAGAGAGAGAGAGAGAGAGAGAGAGAAAGAGAAAGACGGAGAAAGAAAGAGAGAACAAAAAATGAATTAGTTGTGTCAAACTATAAACACGGGTGGATTTTCATAATCGTTAACAATAAAAGCTATCGGTAGGGTGGAAATAAAAGAGCTTTTTTTATACTAACCTTTAATTTGTAAATGTGCTCCAATCATTTCCACCATCTAATTAAAATTGTAGTCCTGAAATAAAAAAAATCCGTTTAAAAAACTGTATTCTGTTGCAATTTACAGGAGATTGCAATATACTCTCTTTTGCACATAAAAATCTCTTCAAAAGAAAAAAGGCCCGACCACAACGCGATTGCTTTTTTCGTCACAAGGGACTATGTTTTTCAAATTCTCTAGCAATCCACGCACACATTTAATCACTCTTCTGATCAGGAAATGCTAATAGTTCCCAAGGGATGCGTAAAACAAATAGGTTTCCGGCTTAACGACCCTTGTTATCAATCATTATTGTATTAAATGAGAAGGTGGAATTGTGGTTTTCTCATTTTGCAAAGTATAAGTTCTGGTGAAAATATACGTTCAACGCATTTTAGATTACGACTGGATTATCCCTGTTAAACGACTTTCGAAGAAATTGCATGAATTATTCTCGAGTAATGGTAACAAAGAAAAGTAAAGATATACATGTGGCTGATATTCTTCAGCTATTCATCTAAAACTCTCCGAAGCATCATATTTCAAATGAGTTTTACCATGTTTCTTTTTGTTCACATTTTGTTCACAGTTTGCAATATATGTGTTTGATTGCAATTTTAATGATTCTCAACTTCTAGTGGCAGATCAAGGCGGCACGAGGGGCACGTTCCCCTGCCCCTAAAGGGATAGGGGGAGAAGAAAGATATATACTTGTGTCTTATTTAACTCTTCTTTTGTTGTTGTTGATTTTTTTTGGTGTGGTTGTTTTTGTTGTTACTAGTCCCATCTTTTTTGGACTTGGGCCCCTAATATCTTTCTCTCTGCTTTTATCAAACCAGATTGTTAATGTTAGCATGGTGAACTGCCATTATAAAGCCAGTCCCCTTCCCGCACCCCTCCCCACCAATAAAGAAGCACACACTGTTGCCCTACATCATCTCCACGATCTATCCGTCTAAGGGATTGCATTCTAGTCGTCATGTCATCCAGTACTCCTAAATGTCTTGGACTTGAATTTGTCCGCTCAGGTTTTCCATATACAGTGCGTCCCAGAAAAAACGAAACCGAGAAGTATTGATGTTTTATCATAACTTAATCACAACCATAATTAATAAATGATACATATTTGGAAAGCGTAGAGTCTCCTCTTTCAGTTGATGCTACTCACGTGATGCATATTTTACGCAGGAGTGATTAAAAGCAATTTGAAGGAAGTAAACCAAAAAGTAATCTGGCGGGCGGTATCTGAATTTCAAAGAAAAATTCATATTTCTAGAAAGTTCATTTTCTGCTCTTTCATATGATACCTCAATCAAGAAAAATGAGCCAGGAATAACAAAGTTCTGTTTGTTTAAAGTAGCCCTTACATTTTCATAATTTTAACAAACGAATTCGTTTTCACTGGGTGCCTGCCGTAGCAAAAAGCAGATTTGACAAAAGACTTAACTCCGTCTCGTTGACAATCAGCCATGCATGAATACTCTCGTCTACGGCTGATTGTCAACGAAACGGAGTTTTCGTTTATTGATACGGCAGGCAGCCAGTGAAAACGAATTCGTTTAATAAAATTATTGAAATGCAAGCACTACTTTAAACAAACAGAACTTTGTCATTCCTCGCTCATTTTTCCTGATTGAGGTGTCATATGAAAGGGCAGAAACTCAACTTTCTAGAAATGTGAATTTTTCTTCGAAATTCAGATACCGCCCGCCAAATGTCTTTTTGGTTTCCTTCCTTCAAATTGCTTTTAATCACTCATGCGTGAAATATGCATTATCTGAGTAGCATCACATGAAAGAGGAGACTCTAAGCTTTCCAAATATGTAACATTCATTAATTATAGTTGTGATTAAGTTATGATAGAACATCGATACTTCTCGGTTTCGTTTTTTCTGGGACGCACTGTATAGCAACTTGTTACGATTTAACCACGTGAGAGTAAAACATTTCGACAGTTAAAGAAGAACCATATTGGTGAGAGGTCATGAACTATTCATTTTTGAAAACATTGTGCTTTCCGTATCACTTAGAATGCATCAACATCTCTTGCAACTTTTCAATACCATATCAATATCACTTAAAATTCGTCAATATAACTTGAAATTTGTCAAACCACTAAAAATTTGTCCGTTTCAATTGAAATTTGTCAACATCACTTTGAGTGTGTCAATACAATTTCACTTTTATCAATATCACTTGAAATTCGTCAATATAACTTGAAATTTGTCAAAGCACTCAAAATTTGTCCGTATCACTTAAAATTTGTCAACATCACTTTAGATGTGTCAAAACCACTTCAAAGTTGTCAACATTACTTGAAATATGTTTTGTTTCGATAACACTCACATTTTGAGACCAAATAGCCTGTTACTTTACTTTACAAAAAATAGAATAAATCGATAAAATACATGTTATTCAAACATACACACTTAGGCGAGACATGAATACGTATTTGCTGGTCTCGACCCAGGTGAAGGAAATGGGTATATCCTGGGAAGAAGAAGTTTCTTTAACGGAATGTCTGAGCACCTTACCAATGGAAGCTCGTTAGCTTTCCGTCCAAGAAACATAATGTAAATATCTCCAAGAAGGGAAGAGAAGAGATTTTATTACTATTTTATTCTTTTCAGAGAAATATGTTCATGACATAAATCCACCGATCCGACACACACTACTTCATATTCCGGCCTGACAGACAATAGAATATTTAACAATAGTTTATTCGAAGAAGATCTAGTGACACCGAAATGACGGAAGACGGGTAGAAGTTAAAGGTTTATAAAAAGAAATATTTCAAGGTGCTCGGAGAACAGACGGATTAATTGCCATTGACATGTGTTTTTGTTTAATTGAAATTCTGCATGTTTGTATATTTTCGTGGATGAGGACTTATACATATATCTCTCCCCTCCTCCCTCACTATTTCTATCTCTCTCTCCCTCTCTCCTCTATATGTATCTTTCTCCTCTCTCTCTCTCTCTCTCTCTTTCTCTCTCTTTCTTTCTATCTCGCTCTCTCTCTCTCTCTCCCTCCCTCTTTCTCAGTCGTCACGTTTTACCAAGGGCAGTGACACCTGCAGAGCCATCTGGCTAGTTCTTTATCCATTCCTATTTATCTTTAGCCTTCTTCTTTTTCATGTCATATGTTTTGTCGTTTATCGAGTAGGACAACATCCTGATTCTTGTTTTTCTTCTTCCCCGTTTACCATCTATCTTTCCTTCAAGATCTTTCCGAGCATGTTATTCCCCTTAAGATGTCTCCCATCGAGTTTTGGGGTGGAAGGGTAGAAAGACATTTTTTGTTCATTTAGGTAAGATCTATTTACAAGAGAAGTAGAAGAGTGACTGAGTAAATATATATTTTTTTTTAGAAGTTTTGTAAATGACCAAAGCGCTTTAAATGTACATACTGTATATCAGATCTATTATTTTTCTGCGACTTGCTTTTTTTTTCGTTTCACTTTAATCTTGCTCAAAATGTGAAACGGTAAACTACTACTGTTTTGTTTTTTTGTTTTTTTTATTTTGACAACGTGTAAAATGAATGACTGCGCGCATCAAAGGTCCTACGCGTTATTCACTGAGCTCTGTGCTATACGATACAGAAATATCAAGAGTATTTACACGTACGTCGTATATATAGGCCTATTATGTAATTTTGTTAACCGCCGCGGTTTACTGGAGTCATATCTTAATATTGGGTGAAAGAGGCTCATAAGTATAAAGCGATGATCCTGTTTTCATCTCAAATGGCGAAATGAACACCAGTCAGGGGAACCATGATAGATGCCGCTGATACAAGGGAGCTGGGTCTGTTACAGGTTCGACTGTTCGGGGTACATTACCGATAGTAAGGTTTCTCCCATTTATTGAACGGGGCATTAAGGGATGTATTTCATATTAAAGCGATTATATCTTTACACCTATACTTCAAGCGATATGTGACAAGATAGAATCGCTGATTATGAGGATGAGGTCGGGGTTCGGGGGGCATCGTGAAGGGGCATTGGGACAAAAAGAACACATTTGTATTTGACATTTAAGCAAGTGCTGATTTAATAAAATACTAATAATAAAACAAGAAAATTCGAATTTCAAATTGGAACCAAAATTAATTAATACTGGAACCGGAAATAAATTAACATTTTCATTACAAGTTAAATTATTTGGTTTAAAAGGTTCAAATAATTATGCATTGAATTGTATACTGATTGTGGTGCGACAGATGGTGTATACTTGCAAAATAAAGAATCAATTGCGCGACTTTGATAATATTAGAGTTTCGATTATAAATTACTTCAAAAACGAAAAGTATATAACAAAATCGAATTGTAGAAATAATAAATTCACAAGAAAATTGTTTCAATTCAGGAATTTGTTTACCTTAAATGATATTTTGTCTGTATTTGTTTTTCTTTACATGAGTGTTAGAAATGAATTATTGATTTGTTAGTTTTATGTTAACTCACAGTTCCACAATACTTGTATCTTGAAAAGCCAATTTTATTTATGTTATAATGTAAATTACCTTGAATATATATTTTTGTATGTGTTTCAAATGAAAATCAATAAAATCCCTGTGGAGGGAAAAATATGGAAAAAAATAAAAAATTAAGTAAACATTTAATGATGGCTCTTGTGAGACCGGTCATTCAAGATTCAATCTTAATGGAAACCACTCTCAAGAAGAGTTATTCAATCAAGACATTGGGCTAAATTCCACTCATAATGATAAAAATGAGGATGAAGATGACGATTCTTTAATGGTGCCGAAGTCCGCCTCTCCTTGGGGCTCGTGGCGCTTGCTCTTGGTTAATTTTTCAAACTAAGATTATTTTCCATGAGTCTCTTTGTTGGCATTATCATACTTGAGATGATGTCGCAACTGGGAACAGGAAAGTTATTTAACTCCTATTTCGGAGTGCAATTCATTCTTGAAAGAGTTATTCAACCACTACTTTGGAGTGAATTCAACTCCGAAAGACGTGGTTCTTAACATCACCCCTGAAAAGAGGAATTTCACGCCTACTATTCCTGTTCATTTTAGAGAATTTGTATGGAGCAAACAGATGAGGATGTGTAATTTCTATAGCGGGTTTAACTCCAAAAGAAGTGATCCCCCAACTCCTCAAAATGGATATCCATCATGCACATCTAGGGAGATAATGGTGAGAGCATATTGATGAGGAAACGCTATCTTGTAGAGTGAGAATGAGCTTGATATCGTGTCCCTCCATTTTGATTGCAAAGAGGTTTGAACGATGCGTGGATCAGGAAATTTATCCACCTGTCTTCAGGGGTTTTCTAGAAAATCCCCGTGATGTTACTAAATGAGATGTAGTAAGTGGCGGTATACCAAGATTTTAAGGGGTGGGGAAATCTTAGGGAGCGAGAATATGTATGATAATTATCATGTCTTCTTAAATATTGATTGCGCAGAGGTTATTTTGCAAAGAGGATCAACGATTCGGAGCGGGAAATTCATTCTCCTGTTTTACGCGGCTATTTTCTTGAAATTTTGACGATGGCGTGAGACGTCAACTATTATTTAGAGCATAATATACCCCAAATCGAAATAGAGCGCTTCTCATTATCCACCCTCTTGAAAAATCCATCATTTTGTCATTTTTATCTCTAGCCAAGGTCGGAGTAGAAATTTCCAACGCCCTTGGAAGCCACTGAGACGCTAAACGGTGATACGTCCTATTTAGGAAAAAAAATATGATCACCGTCATCTTCTTGCACATCCCCTTGTCATTATCAATTAGCATGACCCTTCCTCTGTAATGCTTTTAAAATCATTCAACCATCTTTCTTCAATTTATATCACATTACAAGGAATTTTCCTGTCATTTATTTATTGAACATGATCGAAAAGATTTTAACAAAAATAACCCAGGGCACTTCCGAGAGCCCTACAATTTGCGAATTAGATCCGACTTTGATTTCTATACAATAATGGGCAATATGACTGCAATGCGCGACGTTGATTTATTGCAGTTCTTTGCGTAAGTGTTTTCATTGTATTATCATCATTTATGAATGCATCGTCTGTACAGTCATATACTAAAGAATAGTTGGTTCAGTGGTAGAGTAGTCGTTTTGTATTCGGGAGACCCCGGGTTCAAACCATGTCGAATCGCATGTGCCATGCTTAGTAATTTATACTAAAAAGCAATGGCACTCGGCTCGCACTTTAAAGGGAGTGTGTCATGACGAGACTATGTGTATGTGAAGATTTTGTTTACCCAGGGAGGCCTTATCAGCTCACTTCTGTTCTTCCCGTGGGCCGTACAATAATGATTACCACAGTAATTTCCAGGTACACATATTTTACGCCTGGGTGGAGAGCGGCAAATGTGGATTAATGTCTTGCCAAATGACGTAAGTGCCGGGTTGAGTTTCGTCCCCTTAACCCTTGGATTGAGAGTCAACTGAATAAACCACTGTATCACGACACCTCTACATGCTTCATCAGCAGTGGGGTTAAAGGTATTACAAAGTTTTGGTAAATTTTGAAAATTGGCTGGATAGTGATTCTTTACAATTTTGATATATTTGGATGCCTCTATGGATGTATTATAAGCACCAACAAATTTAGCCTCTAAAACACTTCTGCTTTCGAGAAAAATTGAATATAAAAATTTACCGGTGCTCCCGGTAAATTTTGATAAATTTCAAATAGCGCCTGCGGCCATACGATAGTAGCTGCGACCATGAAAATCTCAGAATATGCAGTTGTGATACGGTAATAGCAAATCGGTCGATTTTAGTCAAATAATATTGTTTTACAGCTAAATTATTATTGACCTTGAGAGGACGCTATACAACATAAAAAGTTTATTATTTACAATTTCATCACTTTAGACTCGATTTCAACCGGGACAACGATCACTGATTATTGTAGGATCGCATATGCTTCCAATATGTTCATTTGAACCAAATTCATGACCCCATACCAAAACTTTGTATTACCTTTAAATAAAAGCGTAATCGCTTTGTCACTTGCAGTCTGCCTCCACTAAAATTATTCTCTTTTTTCTATCTTGGCTCTTTGCTTTCTTATTGGTCTCGTTCCTTCTACCGCACATTTTAACAGATATCCCGCCATGACCAAATGACCAAATCATTTTTTCCCCTTCCTCTCTTTGAAAAGTTTCGCCAAAACAATTTTTATCCTCGCATCATCATCTTCGTTCTCATTGTCATTACAATCTTGATGTTCATTGCCATAATCGTTGTCCTTATCGTCGTCTCCGTCGTCGTCATTATCCTCCTCCTCCTCCTCCTCCTCATCATCATCATCATCATCATTACAGGCCCACGTGACATTAGGCACCAATTGCAATACATAAATGCTCTCTTGGGACTTCATCCAAACTCATCCTAACAATCAATGTTCAGTTTCAATGATGTGAATGTCCTCGAAAAGGTGACGGAATCACTTGCTTCTCCACGTCCTTAATGAGCCAATCATTACTCTCATGGCGGATGCTCATCAAAAACTAACGAGCCATTTAGGGACGCGTGCTGAGTAACAAGATTATAATTATTGGCGTCATCAGGGGCATCTTTTCATGAAACCCGACACAAAAACAAGTTCTCCAACATCCCACTTAAACGCGAGTTGAATTTGTATACAGTATTTCAATATGATGCAGAGGAAATAATTTGTACTAGATAATATGACGGTTTTGTGAAACACTGTCCCGATCACTCATTACCAAAAAACATGAGAACATCGAAGGAAATATATCGCTATACCGTCGAAAGGATATGAAATTCATATCAACTGGGCTTATGGGACGTGAGATGATTTGTCTTTATAATGAGGGTAGGGAATAAAGGGATATCGAAAGCTCTGATTTAATGCTAGTCGATCGTTGAAACATCATCATTCAGAGAAGCACACGCGCTGTGATTACGTATGAAATCAAGTACGTGGCTTCTTTCTAAGTTTCTAAACCAATTTAAAAGGAATGATGCATGCCATCTTATTATATGTTGAACTCTAGAAGCGATTCTAGAGGGGGCTTGGGGGCTCAAATTACTTCAAGCCCCCCCCCCCATCATATATTTCTGGATTATGAATGATGAAGGTGAAAATAATATTTGTCCCAGTCTTGTCAGTATTCTTGTTGAAAATGACAGTACAAGTTTGCCCAAAGATCCAAGCAACTTAAGTTTGAGAAAAATAGATTCATATGATTTTTAGATGTAAGCTCTGATGTGTTTTAGCATGGCTTAGAGAATGCTTGTTTTATTTCCGAAAATCATCATAAAAAACAATAACACAATATAACAAAATCAAAGACTTATATAACAATATTAGAATGATAAAACGGTTGGATAGTCCATTTCAGAGCCATTAACCTAATGGCTCTGTTCTTCCTTGGAGTCCAATTTCGCTGGTGTCATATAGTAGAAGAACTTCAAATGTGGAAAGGTAAAAAATAGATTCATAATGATACTTACCACTCAATCCGAAATCCAATCAAATTTAAAGATGAAAACTATATATTTCTGCAAGTTTTTGGTTGGAATTAATATAGGCCTTACGATAAGGAAAACATATCAAATTACAAGAGTATGGTCAATTTGGAAAGAAGAGTTTCGCAAACTAGCGGAAATTTGATACGTGTTTAAAAGTGTTTTGTCTCGAGGCAGAGAATAAGATTCCACCATAATTTCAATGACATTCATTCCTCCCTCCCCCTTGAGGAAAAAAAAATGTTACAAATTGCTCCAATCCCTGATGAGTGTGATTCGGAGAGCGGACGAAATTTTGCCAATTTCCTTTAGTTAGAAGGCGGATGAGAGGGCAGTCAGTTCTGAACAAAAAAATACATTTCCCTGGCGTATCCAGTCATTTTTATAAGTAGGGGTGTTATGTATCTTTGATGACTACACTGTAAAAAAATAAGAGTCGAAATAACTCAATAAAATTGAGGAAAAGAATTGCCTTATTTTTATTAAGTAAATATTACCTACGGCATCTTAAGTAGAACTTACTTATTTTGCTGAATAAATTTTTACTCAGTTAAATCGAGTTACATTAACGTAAATAATTTAAGTATTGTAATCATTTTAGATAATAAAAAAAAAGCTATGATAGGATTACATATTGCACGATTTGGTACCCATCTAATCTAACAAGTAACATCCACTAATCATTCACTACTTCTATTTAAGATTAATCACTAATCACTAACACATACGCTTCAATTCGACACATATTGAAAGGCTCCAAATTTTATATATACTTGATCGTAGCATCTTAAAAGGAAAATTGGTTGACAATTTCCTGAAATATCAAGTTTTTATTTGTTTTGAACTGGGTAAGAATTAAAAATTGTCTTGTCTTTGCTTAGCCATGTTAAATGAATTAGTAAATGTTTTAAAGTCCTTAAATTTTCATTCAACCACAAAAAAGAATTGTTTTATTTAAAAAAGAGTTTAATTTGGTCTTAATGAATATTCATGAATTATGTAAATATTTCTATTACGCACTGCATCGGTCCTTACTTTAAAAAGATAAGAATAATCAACATAAATTGTTTGAGTAATACGTATAATTTCTGATTTTGAGTTAAAATTATTAAATTAATACAAGCTGAAATTACTTAAAGTTCTTATGTATTTGATTTTACTTAAATATTCCACGTATGTTCTACTAAATTGAAAGTTTGAGTTAGCAAGACTTAAATTTAGTGCGTAAGTGGCAAAACTAATGTTTTCAAGTAAATTCTACATGGAAAAATACGTAAAAATTACCAATGAACAATTTTTTTTTTACAGTGTACACCATGGACCCTGTCATGCAGTATGTCTTCCAACGCTGTTTCTGGTCTCTAAATTAAGAAACAAGAGAGAGAATAATATCGGCCATTTTAAGGCAATCAAAGGCTTACTGACTGCCATGCATTGTTTTGAGACCGCGATTTGTTCTTCGATGGAAAAAGGGAAAAAATCTTTTAAATTACTGTTATTTGCAACAACAAAAAAGCTGATGATAGTTCACGATGTTTAATCCACTATCATTCTCACTCCCAACTAAAAAAACACTATTCTTATATCAAACGTACACCAGGATTTGTGAATCCCACTTCCAAAAAAAAAACTCTTGCATGTAATGATATATCCACATCTTCATAAGATAGCAGAGGCGCGATGGAAGTGGGGGTTGGGCTTTGGGTTCTAGTGGCACTTACTTTTTACACGTGCCTCTCTTAAATTCATGTATAATTTACTTAAAGCGCCAAGCCCCCCCCCCCCGTTCTTTTCGAATCCGCTACTGAGATAGCATGTGATTGACAATCGTTAGCTGGAGTCCGATTTAAAAATAAATAAATCCACCTCTTAAAGAATAGGTTTATTTAGGATGTGTAGCCTCAGTGGCGTACCTGGGGTACTCCGTCAGGGGGGGGGGGGGGCAAGCGACCGAAACAAACAAAAAAGGCGATGCTAATTTTCACTTCTGGCGAGCGAGCGAGCAAAAAAAAAATCTTTAAGTAACGTTTGGTATATAAACTGGTATTGTTGCAAGTTGGGGGTGGGAACATTCACTTGTTAGCGACGTTAATTCCATTTTTTTGCAAAGGAGCGTAGCGAGCAAGAAAAAAAATTACTTCTTTTTTAATAATTGCCACTTAAACTTGGTTCAATTGTCCCATGCAGGGCGCGGGAACAATATTGTGTTTAGGGTGATTTTATACCCATTTTAGCTAGCGAGCCAAAATACATCTTTCTCTCAATGAATTGCTATATAAAATTTGTTTCATTGTTGCAGGTCGGGGGCGGGCACAATCGTGTTTAAGGCAATGTCAATCCCATTTTGGCGGGCAGGCAACCCCCTACATTTCTCTTTTTAATGATATTGTAGCAGGTTAGTGGTGGGCACATAATTCCACGAGCTCGCGAGCGTAGCGAGCGAGCGAAAAAAAATCCTTTCTCTTTTATAGGGAAAATATGGTACATACAACTTGGGTTCATTGTTCCATGTCAGGGAAGTGATTATTAAAAGCGGTGTTATTTCTATTTTGGCGAGCGAGCGTAGCGAGCGAGCAAAAAAATCACTTCTCTTTTATAGGGAAAATATGGTACATAAACTTGGGTTCATTGTTCCATGTCAGGGACGTGATTATTAAAAGCGGTGTTATTTCTATTTTGGCGAGCGAGCTTAGCGAGCGAGCAAAATTTTTGTAATGATAATTGGTTCAGAAATTTCAGATTTTTTTGTTGCAGGGCAGGGCTTACACAATCATGTCTAAGGTGATGTTAATTCCGTTTTGGCGAGCACGAGTACACCAAAACTTCTTTGAATAACGTTTGGTACATAATTATTAACTGGTTGTTGCAGGTTGGGGCGGGCACGTTAGCGGTGTCAATTCCATTTTGGCGAGCGAGCATAGCGAGCAAGCAAAAAAAAATTCTCTTTTAATAGAAATTAATAAATAAACTTGTTTTTATTGGTGCAGGTCAGGATGGACGCAATCGCGTTTTACGCGATTCAATTCCTTTTTGGCGAGAGGTCGAACAAACTCTTCCATTTTTAATGATATTGTTGCAGGTCAAGGGTGGGCACAATTATTTCCAAAGCAATATCCATTCATTTTATTCGCGAGCAAGTGTAGCGAGCGAGAAAAATGAATTACTTTCTTTTAGTAACATTTGGTACATACACTGTGTGTTATTGTTGCCATGGTTGCAGGTCGGGGCCAGTCGGGGCAGGCACAATTGTATTCTAGGCAATGCTAATCCTTTTCTTTTTTCAGGGGGACGAGCAAGTGAAAACATTTAATACAAAATAGGCTAGCAAGCAGTTCGCGCCAGCGAAGAGTTTCGAATTTGTTATATCACTTATATTTTCCTATTTTCATTTGTCTTAATTTTTCAGGGCCGTATGCGGAATATTTTTCTGGTGGGGGAGGGGGAAAGATGCGTTAAAAGTTTTCGAAGAATCTCAAAAGCAAAAGGAGTGAAGGGAGTTCGAGCGACCGAACTGGTCATGAGGGTACTTTTGCATTTTCAAAAGTAGAATTGAAGGATTTGGTATAGGCCTACACTACATTTTTAGGAAAAAAACTGTACGTTTTCAAAATATCTGGGGTCAACTGCCCCCCCCCCCCCCTGGTGCGTACGGCCATGGTCTTTTTTTTTTAATTTCCCCATTTTTTTCCTTTCCTTTTCTTTTCCCTTTTTCTTCCTTTTCTCTTCTTCTTCCTTTTTTTCTTTCCTTTTTCTTTTTTTCCTTTTTTCTTTTTTTCCTTTTTTTCTTCCCTTTTCTTTTTTTCTTTTTCTTTCCTTTCCTTTCTTTTCTTTTCTTTCCCCTTTTTTTTTTCGCCTGGAGCCCGTCAGGGGGGGCACTCTGCCCCCCCTGCCCTCCCCCCATAGGTACGCCAGTGTGTAGCGCTTAAAGTGTTGCTTCGTTATAGTGCGGTATAATTATTGTAGCCATTTGAGCATTTTCCGCAGGTTAAAGTGTTATCTTTTGCTTTCTCTCTCAATCCCCATCTCTCCCTCTTTCCTCTACTCATCTCTCCCGCTTTTTTTTTTCTTTCTACCGTTATGTACTGTTCATGATTTCCATTCATTTATAACATCTGCTTTAAAATAATCAAGTATCAACAGACCTTTCTATGATTTGTCGATATTTACCATTATTATCTATATGAGGCTTACAAGTGGTCGATACATCAGTGTATTTAATACCTTTAGCGTAGTACCTGGATGACAGATCAATATTGTTTTCGTATTGCTCAGTCATCCAGGAACTTCAACTATCGAAATCGATATCACACGAAAGCAAAGCTATATTTACCGAAGTAAGTCAAATTTTGTTATATCGTTAGTCAGCCTGATATAGATAATAATAAAAAAATTGTATGGCTTTGTTTTCGTTTGATACAAAAATAGAATGCTCCCGATATGCCAATATTGGACTCGTCTTCTTGTATCACACTCAACGCCATCCAATATTATATAAATATCGCTTAGGACATATTTATTTCAAATCAGATTAATGAGATGAGTTGTATATGTAGCCATGGATGTAAATAGAGTCAATGGTTTAAAAATGGGGTTACATTAACGCCCCCCCCCCCTACCTTAGTCACATTCGCCATGTTCACAAGACATGTTCTGAACACGGTCACGTGCCTAGCACAACATCTTATACGGGGTGTGGCTTAAGCTGATGCAGCTAGTTAATCCACCAATCCCAGGCCAGGGATGACTATTATGCAAATATGGATCAACGAAAGCGATGGATGGCCTTCAACAGTCCCTCGCGGTGCAGAACAGACGGGAAAGCTTCCAAAGAAGACGCACCACCGTTTTAAGGGACATGAGGACGTCTGTGTGAAGATTTTGCGCTCTTAGGAAAAGGAAAAAAAGGAAGAAAACTAATCCAATCCTGCATCTGAAAAGCGGAAGAAAATCATCTTCTTCTCTTTCTTGACTTTGCATTTTGCTAGATTTAAGTTGGGCTTTCAGATGCATCCATCAAACGTGCTGGATTTTAACTGCCACAATTTTGACTTGTAATTACGTGAGGAAAAGGTCATCGTCGATGGACGCAGATGAGATGCCCATAGTTGAGTACACGGCAGTTACCTGTTGGATATTGTATAATTACACATTGCCTGACCAACCGTTTTCATAAATGGATGTAGCTTGTTGGTGAAAAGTTTTGAATGTACCTATCGGAAGTACCTTTGATTTTTCCGAAATTGCTTACGTTATAAACTGAGTTACTCGCGGAGCCTAATAGATTGTTGCCTTGAAAAGTCGTAACAATTTTGGAAAAACACAATGTATCTAGTTTCTTCTCGCTTGCTCGTCACGTTGACGCATGCACTCCTCGGTGGAAAAGAGGGTCGTTACCGGGATACTTTAAGTGGAGAGGAAGCACGAATCTAGAACTCGATTACAATTTATGGTAGATTGTCACTTTCGAGTGCGATCTTAAAAGCATTTTAAGAAGCGTTGACGATTAGTCGATTTCTTTCCAGCGCGCTTCGGATCGTCTGCTTACTTCACAACAAACTTTCATCAGGTTACTTCTATTTTGTTGAGAAGGAGAGGAAGGAGATTCATGCCATTCCAAGATGGAAGGGCTCGATCCGTTCGTGTATTCTTTCCATGATGAATTGAAAAACAAGAGCCTTGACTACCTGCTTGCTCTACTAAACCGGACCGATACAAAAGATTTTCTAGACTTCTATGACTACGATTTTCACTACATCGCGCACGATCTATCAACCACAGCTGATATTGTGTTAATCACGTGTTACACCATCATCTTTTTGCTTGCTCTGGGCGGGAATCTCCTTGTGATTTTCGTGGTGGCGCGCAAGAAGTACATGCAGACAGCCATCAATATCTTCTTCGCCTCGCTAGCCATCTCGGATCTGCTGATCGCTGTCTTCTGTATCCCATTCACGCTGATTGAGGCGATCACGGTGGACTGGGTGCTCGGACCCTTCATGTGCAAGGCTCTCAACTACGTCACTTCTGTCGGTGTTGTCTCAAGTATCCTCGCCATGATGTCCATCGCGGTAGAGCGCCACCAAGCGATCTGCCACCCTCTGCGCTCCAGGGTGATCCAGACACCTCGTCGTGCTGTCTTCCTCTTGACCTTCTTGTGGACAATGTCTATGACCTTTGTGTCACCGTTCCTCTTCGTACTCAAACTTGACACCAAGATTGACTCTACAACGGGTTCAAGTTACCGATTCTGCAGGGAACATTGGGATAATCCTCAGCAGCAGAAGAACTACACCTTGTTACTAGTCCTCCTCCTGTACGTCACTCCCTTGGTCATCATGATAGTTCTGTACATGCAGGTTGTCCACAAGCTCTGGATCCGCAAACCAATCGCGCCTGCTGATTCCGTCGTGACACAAAATGCAGGCATCAACACGGCCACTTCGCTTCGATACAAGAAACGCGCCATCAAGATGATCCTCATGGTGGTCGGTCTCTTCTCCGTCTGTTGGCTTCCCTATCACGTCGTCGTCTCATGCGCGACTTCTCCTTCATGCAAGACGGTGAGAGAAACCGACTCCTTTTCGCGGCTGTTCAGTTGGTGGGACTCAGCAACAGTTGTAACAACCCAATCGTATACGCGTTCCTCAATGACAACTTCAAACGGAACTTCGTGAAAGTACTGTGTCGTAACCGACAATTGGCTAAAGCGAAGGGTTCTTCAAATAACAACGTCATTGTTAAACCATCTGCGATGGCCACCATATAACAAGATTTAATATCACCGACCATTCGGTAAAATGGAGTGTTCTTCAAACGATAACGTTATTGTCAAACCACGATCAAGGTCAATGAGCAAGGTCAATGAATGTACATTGTTAATCCTCACGATAATTTGTTTGTTTTTGTTTTTGTCTAATTATATTTTTTACAACGTTTTGACAGTGGAAGCCATACTCCTCAGTCGGTGAAAACAGTTCACACAGTCAAAATAAACAAAGGAAATCAAGTTGAAAAATAACTGCTATAAACCCTATTTAAGTGACATTTATTATTTTGACACTGCCCAAAATGTAAATGAACAGTCACTTTGTTATGATTAAGTTAATAAACATCTACGAATATTCATCAATATGTTTGACATTTCGGTATGGAATTTTGGAGGCAATCACAGCTAAGATTCCATTAAATATGTTGTCTTCATCAGTGTAGAATACTGGTAATAAATATCGGAACGTATTCAGTATTATTTTTTAAAGAAAAATGTAACTTCATTTATTTCCGGTCATTTTTTGCACATATATTTTAAGAGCATTCACATATCAACGCAATTCAATACCCAAGTGGCATAGGCGATACAGGGAAGAATAAAATGATAATTCTCCAAAAGTACTAACTAAAGCATTAAGAGCACATTTTTAAAAGTTTTTGATCATCGTCGATTCTATTCTAATATTTTTAGAGATATGACGGACTATCCATCCAAATTAATCATTCTGGGACGTTCTGACCCTATCAAATTCAAAATTGCCCTGACGTCTCACCCCCCCCCCCCCATCTAAAAATTAATACACCCTACCCCACCTCCAGTTAAAACTCAGACGAGTATTTTGGAGGACCAACCAACCAAGAACCAAGAACCAAGACGTTATGGTGCCCGTTGAATGCAAGTACCGCGTCCAGTATTCCTTTAGAATAGTGAGTCCTCAAAGCTGAAGACTTCTAACTATATTTCATTCGATATTACGAGAAAAAAATGTTAAGCACATTGACTCACCAAAAAGCTCCGAAACCGGAGTATAACTTTCGACCTCCCCTATGTAGTGTATTGCTGTTTGTTGTCATTTTGAGACCTGTTTTATTTGATATGTGCAATTATACTCCATGTGTGATGGGGGGGGGGGGGGGGCTCCGAAGTAAAATCATGCAAAACGTATGCTATTGTTTGCAACCAACGTGATGAGATGCCAAGCTTGCTGTGGTAGTATTTTGTATCTCTTTTTAGACTCTTGCTACACATTATTTGTTTTAAAATTGATAAAATTGATAACGTAACCACTCTACTGTGTTAAGGTCTACTCTTATATGCTTTTGGGTAAGAAATTAGGCCTTGACTTAATCAGCTCGAGTTTGCCAAATAAACTGCTATTTTCAGACTCGGGATATAATCCTGAAGCTCGAAATTGCGTCTTTACCAAACCGATACGCTCATCACAAACTAGCTCGGACGGGCACAAATTAGCCAGCTATTTCCCGAATAGCGGGATGTTTTGGAAATAAGACCAAGATTTCTCGGGATATTTTTTCCACCAAATATCTCCCGCTAATTGCAACTGCGGGCTGATGAAAACGCATTGGTTAATTTGCAGTCGGGATAGTTCAAATAGCGGGTTATTTGGCAAACTCAAGCTGATGAAAACAGGCCTCATTGAGACTTTTTCTTCTTCTTCATTTTGTTGTTTAAATCTGAATCAGATTTTTATTCAAGCGCGGTAAATGCCAGATTTCTTAAAATTGGTTTAACGGTTGATTACTGGTCGTGGGATTGCATTGATTGTGAAAGCAATCGGAAATGGTGGTTATGACTAATGGCTGTAATCTGTAAAGTTTCAATTAGAATGGCCGAAAACGAAAGGAAATCGAATCAATCTTGCTGAAAACCGCCAGTACCGCACAAATAGTTCAGATCAGATATATACCCTCTCCATTTTTTTTTTTGAGATCCTCTAAAATTAATTTTCCTTCTTGGCATTTACGCATTATATCTAAATCTTTGAAAAGAACGATGTCAAATCGAGAAAAGAATTTGGAAATATCATACGTAATATTGCACATTTAAAATTGGTATAGGCCTAATCATTACGATTTGGACATCGCTGTTTGGGACAAATTAACATGCTTTAAGATTAAATCAAACTCAATTTGCTGTAACGAGAGTGATATTTTCTTAATGAGCTCGAAAAGGAGTTATTTAACAGGCAAATAAACTTTTGACTTAACAATGCATAATGCGAGATTTCACTTCAGACATCTACCCCCCCCCCCCCCCACTCAGGTTAATCGCACATAATATAACCATTTTACACCAGTCCGGATTTCATTCTACATTCATCTTTATAAAAATCTTGTCATTTACTTATGCTTCTAATCATTTCCTTTTAAAGTCTATTTTCTACCAGTTCCTTTCATCTTTGTCCCTTATTTATTCCTATTCTTTTTTGTCTTTCTTTTTTAAATAGTATTCCTATTACATTTCATTTTATTTAATTTTCTGCTGTCATGGTAACTGGCAGGTATTAAAGCGTATCCTTATCCGCATTATTCACTATCTTTGATATCCCTATTCGATCCTATTTCCAATCGAACGTGATCATGACGGAAATAGGGCTCATTATTGTCATTGATTTATTCCTATTCTTTTTTTCTTTTCTTTTTTAATAGCATTCCTATTACATTTCATTTGATTTGATTTCCTGCTGTCATGGTAACTGGCAGGTATTAAAGCGTATCCTTATCCGCACTTTTCACTATCTTTGATATCCCTATTCGATCCTATTTCCAATCGAACTCGATTTGATCATGGCGGAAATAGGGCTCATTATTGTCATTTTTACGCTCCCGAGGAAGTTTGTAATCAATGCTATATCATTGGCTCTAAAGGCAGTTTTATATCACAGTGTTCAGTACAACAGATATATGTGTTACTCTATTTTTAAGAACACATTTTGGAAACATGTATTTCAAAAAGGGTTATTTAAGACAAGGTAATTTTGCTTTTGACGGAATTCCTTTGAATTTAATTGATGTTTCGTCATATATATATATATATATGTATATTTTCTGGCTATTAGGTACATTTAAAATCAATCTTTCAACTTGTTTCCACTGTGTCTCTACATTTGTTTACCTATTTTCATTTGCCCTTGTACCCTGTCCTCGGCATTTCTCTTGTTAAATACTTAAGCAACCCACACAGCTTCATAAATTATGAATGATCATAAATAATCAATTTTACCAACAATATTAACTTATATCAAGACGTGCCTAAGTTTTAAGGGGGGGCTTTAATACCATTACAAGCCGGCCACGCTGTTCAATAAGCCTCTCATTTCACATGTCATATAGAAACAGTCTTACATGTACCTTCAATATTGTACAAACTATCACATTTATTCAATTGACAATGATGCAAATAAACTAGTGCAATGTTTATGAAATTGTTTATTACAGATGTACTATCCGCCATTTCATTATATTGTTTGTTTTCCGAACACATTTCAGCATGTGAAATTAATATATTCAATTTCAATTTATGAAAACATCGATTCGACGATCTGTTTGTTTAGAGCCAGGAGGGCTGAATTCCGTGGAAGTGCAATTTGTTAACGCCCTTATGGCACTCACAAGGTTATGTAATGAAGAAGCCCGAAGTGATGGAGCATTTTTAACGTGAATTCATTCAACATTGCTGATTTGTCACGCCGATTTTCAGTTTATTTCAGATCAATATTCATGCTACCACTGTCAATGGAGGTTTTTCACCTTATAGGCCTTTTTCGTAATGCAACCAAATATAACGCATGCGCGTTTGTAAAGGTTACGTGATATGAATTAATATTTATTCTCCTGTTACGCATGACTGAGTGTCTGTCATAATGAAAAATGATAAACATTATGTTTCGTTAGGTAGATATTCCATAATGTTTGTCCTAACTAGTAACAGTTAATATATGCAATTCGCATTCTGACTATAAGAATACAATCAATAAGAACAAGTTAATGAAAAAAATTCGTATCGAGGCACTTCACAGAGACGTAGGCCTATGCATCACATTTGATAACATCCAGAAAATGGCCAAAAGGAGACACGCACCGTTAGTCTTATCTTCCGGACCATTTGCTCTGAGCGAATGTTATTACATCATTGGTCCGTAGGACCATGTTGGAAGCATAGGACTGATGATGCGTAGGACCCGCATTGTCACCACTCATCAGAGCCAAAGCTATCTCTATCACCTCTCAAAATACATTGAGCATGTTGACATAGATCAATAACCAGAGGTTTATCTTTAGTAGTTTTCCAGATTATGCATTAAATTACAAGTAGACAATATTATCATGGGAAATAATCATTTTGATTCGCAATGCTATATTTCATTATACATGTTATGGTTAGACTCTCATACACTTATGTTAATGGTTGTGGGCAGTTTGTTCTTTGCAGTCATATTTGTTTCTCAAACGCTGCTTTAATTTTGAGTCCTCTCATTTTCTTAAAATTTCAGATTTGTTTGATTAGTATTTGAAGAAAATATGCGGTTTATTGATACAATTTTTTTTCTTGAGGTGATGGATCATTTATGAATTAATTTTCCGAATTTATTCTATTCTCTGAACGCCTTGTACAAGAATTTTGCCTACTGTCTTTTTATGTAATTATAGTCCTAGACTAACGAAGTTAACATCATATACATGTAATTGTAAAATGACGATTTATTTGAAATAAAATAATTCAGATATCAAACCTACTATGGCCTTGATGAATCTATTCTCGTTAATACATCAGTCGAATTATTGTAATGAGTGTGGAACTGAATGATGAATCAATTTCACTTGAGTGGTAACGAGGTCGCGAAGACTTTCGAGAAATCAAATCAAAAGCAATCATGTCAACACTATGAATATGACGGACAAAGAAAGAGGACAAAATATACAGTTCCTCAGATAGACAAAGGAACATCCCTTCCCTGCTATTATGTAAAAATCTGTAGAACAGGTGTCACATGCATATTCACCTGTTCTACATATTTTTACATAATAGCAGTGAAGGGATGTTCCTTTGTCTACCATAGCAATTGTTGAGGGTAGAATGAGGAACTGTTTATTTTGTCCTCTTTCTTTGTCCGTCATGTTCATAGTGCAATACCCCTCATATATTGATGATAGAAATCATGTTCGCCTGTTATAATAGGTGACGCACAAAGCTATTTAGACTGCATTAGGTTGATTTTCTGGGGAATGCGATCGTGTTAATGAAATTACCACGAAAACCGTCTAAAGTATTTTGTTGTGAATAAACCAGCTCCCAAATCATGACGAAATCGGCCTTGTGGAGCTACCACAAATCGTTTAATAGTTGTTAAATCCAGTCACCTTTGCTTACATGACAGAGAGTTGATTTTGTTATGTTTACACACGTTCATTTGTTTGTTTATTTTTCCAGACCTTTTCATGATGATCAAAAACAAAAAATGTAAATTCTAAAAATACAAACCCATTATGATTTACAGTTAACAACTAAATTAGTCATACCCCTTGTTAAGAATTTGATATGTGTGTGTGTTTTTTTTTTTTTTTTTTTTTTTTTGGGGGGGGGTGTTTTTTCGTAACTCAAGAATGAAAGGTAGACTAGTTGAATTAGGCCTTTGTTGAATACTTCTAGATGTTAGCTTTGATAATATGTCACATTCTCAAGCGCCATAAAAAATAAGGAGAAATAAATAAATACATTTTTCACTTACTTTAAAAATTACAAAACTTGGAAAGGGTATAAATATTTTACTTTTTAATTGCATGTACGTCATTACGTCTCCGCCCCTTTTCATCCCATTTTAACCTCATAAAGCGATGGAAAGGACAATCATCAACCGTATTCTCGGAAAAACCTGATCGTGTCATGACGTCATTTAAGCGTCGTTCGGGATGCCTAAGCAAATCAATTCGGCGATAAATTGGCACCATGGTGTTTATTAGATTTTGATTTTAAGAAGCAAGGATCTAAAGTATGAATTAAATTGGGTTCACGCGCCATTGCAAGATTTCTTTCTTTCTCCGTCTCTTTCTCTTTCTCTCTTCTCTCGATTCCCCTGTCATTTTATTTCATTCCACCCCTCTCTTTCTCTCTCTTCTCTTCCTCCCTGTCTCTTATTATCTCTCTCCACTGTCTCTTTATTTCTCTCCTCACCCCCTTCTGCTCCCTCCCTCCCTCTCTCTCTCTCTCTCTCTTTCGCACACTCCCTCTGTTTGTCTATCTACCTGT